>JASCIP010000037.1:470165-484072 GCA_034783695.1 Sardinella gibbosa | reverse complement strand
CAATGCCAGCGAGGGTCTGCAGGGAGATGCCCACTCCAAGGGGGATGGCACTCACTGCCACATAGGCTCGCCCGTCATTGGAGACCACGTAGGCGTGCAGATCATTGCTAGCGAAATCCACGGGATGGGGCGAGTTGCCCACATAGACCCTTCCGTGCATCTTCCCATTCATCCGTTGAGGTTTTCCTGTCATCAAAGATGGAGCACATTCAACAAGCTTCAAGTGTGTGGGACACTCAAACGGAAATGGCAAGCACATTAAATCCGGAAATGGCAGGCACATGACACCACACACTAAACATCACATGCACTCCACACACAAATGAAATGTATTTCACACATATTGTTTATGTGCTTTTAAAATATATTCAAACATATAAATATTGTTTTTTATTTCTATTGGAAAATATTCCACTAGGTGTCATAATGTGTGCTCCAGAATATGCTATGAAGACAATAACACAGACAGGGATATGAAAGGTAGTCGGACGAACCTTCGGCCACACACTGCTTGCCGTTCCCAAAGTAACCGGGTCTGCAGTGACAGCAGTAGCCATTGGGGTGGTCTCTGCAGTCAGCAAACGGAGAGCACTTCTGACGGTTGTTCTCACACGTATCCGAGTTGTAGGAGAACACTAGGAGGACAGTGAGGTCAAGGGTCACGGTCTGCTGAGAATGAAGCCTCACACAGCAAGTCAGCTGGTGCTACAGCTCTTGTTTCATGCCACACTGTTAAGAGGAACGCTGTAACTAAATGAAGCATGAATTCCACACCATGTATCAACTGTAGCTACTTTCAAACACTACAGTACCTACAGTATAACGAATAACAACCAAATTGTGAAAGCAAAAAAGAATGAAGAAAAGAAACGTATTTCTATGTATAGCCCTGCCCCATAATAGCATAAACCTCACAAATTTTGCTAAACCAGTGCATTATTAACTGTAGAAAATACATCATTAATGGTGACTACATCCCTCAGCTCACAGCTGCTCACCATTGACCTGGATATCACTGTCCAGAAGGGCCAGCTCATCGGTCTGCTGCTGCGGATGGTACTGCACAGGGTGGATGGGCAGGGGTCGAGTTCGGTCGCGGTAGATATCTGACTGCTCGATTTCCTCGGCCACCGGGTGGTAGGTGGGGTACTCCACCACCTGCTGCTGCTGATGATGAAACGGCCTGGGGTGGTGGGGGCGAGAGTCCTCCAGGTCCTCGGGCGGAAGCTCAGTCACTTCTCCTGGTGCCACGTTTGTAAAGTATGGGTGTGTTCCGATATCGTACACCCACACACCACGCTTACCAGAGTTGGTCTTCCTGGTAGGTGCACAAGGACAACACTTAAGGAGGGAACTCAAATGAAATCATAGCTATTTTCTTCTATGTCTAACGGTCAACTGACTTAAAAAAATATAACGAATATATAAATACTGTACGTATTGAAACTCTTAAAATGAGCTAAAACTGCTTCAAAATCTCCCAGCACTCAGCAAAAAGTGTCACAGCCATAATAATCTCTGTTTCTGCTTCCACTGTAAACAGTCTGACCTTGTCAGCTAAAAATACAATCTCCATTCTTGGCGAGAACAATGTCAGCCGGCCAAACTCACTCTGGAAGCGCCTTGATGGAGTCCTCCTCGTCATTAGTCGTGCGATAATACGGGCCTTGTCTCGGCCAGAACACAGACCCCGTCCGGCCCTTGCTAAAGCCGCTATGCATCACTGAGCTCCTGCCCTCTGCGAGGGTGGAGAGGACCTGGACGCCATCTCTCGGGTAAAGCAGGATGGCGTAGGAGGTGGACTCCAGTGAAGCAACCACGAGCTGGAAGGTGTTCCTCTACATAGAGGGGAATGGAAAAGTCATTATGCATTTGTAAGGCTTTCATTGTTGTTGATGTGGCCATTGTTCCGGAGACATCAGAACTGCATGTGTTTCCGTAAGTTTTCTGCATTCAAAGGTCTTTTTTAGTACAGTATTGCTGTATTCATAAAGCTTTCATGTATTCACTTCCTCATATATTGTTTATTGCAATAGTGCAGAGACAACAATAGCCTGAGATCAAGTTATAAATATAGACATACATTCATTTATATAAAAGTAATCAGCCATTAAAGGCGATAAAAAACTGATTGTCAAGACTATAACTATATCCTTCTACAGCTTTCATGAAATACAGTTGTGGTAGTAAAACACCTTTACTGTAAAGTTAAGATTTTCCTTTTCTTCCCTTTTGAGGGAAAAAATTAGACTTTAACTGCCAAATTTAAGAGAAAAGACTTAAGGTGCTTTGTGCAACTGGACACAGATGCTCACCCTGTTCTGTGGCCCATCTCCTCGAGACTGGGGCTCGTGAGCAGCCACGTCCACCCAGGTGACAACGAGCGTGTGTGTGGGGGTCACCTCGTCGTCATCGGGGAAAGCCCTGCTCACGTGGTCGCCCGCTTGCTGCAGCGTAGACACAGTTGAGTCCTGACGGACGTACACCTTGCCCACCCCATCGCTGGTGTCCAGGTCTCCAAGCAGCGCGGCGATCATGCCGAAGGTGGCCGGCATCTTGCCCAGATACACTGCCTCTTTTGCTGGCTTCGCTGTAGCAATGAAGCCATTGGTGTTCACCTGGAGAGGGCAACATAATGTACTGACTCACTGCACCATGTCAGACTCTTATTCGGGCGCACCACATTGGAGGTTGAGAACTAACAAAAAGAACAAATTGTAAGCAGCTGATACACTGCTTAAGTGGCTTGCTCAAGTGTCTTGACCTGTGTAACTGCACAAGTTGAACTAGTTCTCACACAGAGGGGGGAAAAAAAGGATAGGATAGACACAACTGGTTAGGAAGCTCTGCCTGCGGAAAGGTCCTGTCTACACGTACGAGGCACAGACACAATCACCAGAGGGGTTATGAGGTCATACTCTTCCTCTGACAGTTCGCAGCTTTCCTCGCAGAGGCAAAAACAGTTCTATTCCTGGCCAAGGCTTCCTGTTTCTTTGGGTAGATTGATGACATTCAGACGCATCATCCGGACTGCTTCCTGTGAGAAGCTGGATAAAAGAGAAGCTCTCTCTGTCTTACGGTTCTTCCTTCAAAGAGTAGTCGGTGTGTGTGTGAGAGAGAGAGAGAGAGAGAGAGAGAGAGGTGTAGCAGCGCTTCAGTTCAAACAGACCATTCAAAGGCAAATGCATCTCGATGGACTCTGAGAATAAACTCCTCCCGTATTAAAATCCACTGCTTTTCTTTTGTTCTTCTTGCAGTTCTATCTTTCATGTCTGGTCCAAAAGCACTGCAGGCAACAGACAGTCTGACAGGTGTTGATTTTACAGGTCCAGGCGTATTTCACCCCCAACACTAATCAGGGACAAACTATGCACAATGATGAATCAGCTGAGCAAAGCTGTGCTTGTGGAACTAGACCCTCTCTGCAAGCTGGCTGTGTGCAGTTTGCCTGCAGGATGCAAATGCTAATTCTGAGAATTTTCTGTCTTATTGCTTATTGTCTGGCTAACTGGCTCCCCTTCACACCTCAAATATGCTGTGGGACAGGCAAGTTGAGATTCACATAATAGATGCACACTCACTATACAACACTATAAAAACGCATGAACAGTTACTGTACAGTAACTACCGGTATGCCAGCTTTCCACTCGGGACAAATCGGCCCTTATCCTTATGGGCTCTTTTGCAATTAAGCAATGACCATCCACAGCATGTTGGGCAGAAGAAACCATGCTGAAATGCCACACCATTCATTCATTCATTCATCCTTTCATTCATTCACTTATTCATTCATTACAACCACAGCAAGTATGTGCGCACATAACTTATTATATTACAAACTGGAATTCACACAGCTGGTCAGTGTGATGCCACATGAATAATGTGCGTATAGTCTTATAGCCACGGAGTATAACTAAGCCCCTTTAGTAAAAAAGGAGACATGAGATATATAGATACACTGTCTTGGCATGATATCAGGAATAGAAGACAAGGGACAAGCATTTCTATATTCAAAACCAACATTTGTAATCAACATAGCAACATGGAGAACTCTAAGCTCCGTAAAGGAGACAGTTAGTGTGCGTTTACCATTCAGACACATTCAAAATAATTCCACTGGGGCCCCTAAGATTCTAGAGAGGGAGAGCTATCCACTAGTTTGATTACATCATAGTTCAAACCAGGAGGGGAAAAACTCTGTGTGTGTGTGTGTGTGTGTGTGTGTGTGTGTGTGTAGAACTACAACCATTTTTTTCTGAATGGCAAATGAAAGTGCGTAGTGAGACATCTGAGTCTCTGATGATGGCAACACATGAAGTGCTGTTCTGTGAAAGTCATCTCTCAAGGGGGGTCAAGTTAGTGTGAGGTTGTGCAGAGGGGTCAACAGGAGGGGGGGGTCTGGTTTTAGGGTCTCCTCAGCTGTGCAGACTCCTTACTTAGTGCAGACCACTAAAGTAAATGTGTCATGTGGGCCTAAATATTCTTTAAGATTAACCAGGATCCTTGTCCTAGATGCCTTTACTTTGAAATGACTAATCCTGACATCAGAACAACTATAACAGACACTCAATGGAAAATCATTTTTAACTTCATTTCATGAAGCCTCATGACTATGCATTCCGTGCAAATTTGACTCTTGCAGGTGCCTACCTATGAATTTATATATACACATACAAAATCACTAACAATAAAGGAAGAAATATCCTCAGAGCCAATTCCAGCTTTCTGCACACTCCGCCTGATGCGTAATGAGTAAAAACTTTTCATGTGATGCCACACTGGAGTGATAGCAGGGGACCAATTACAGGCAGGTCAAATGCGTGGGCTATACACCCCAACTACTGTAGTATACTCATATCCATAGGGAAATGCTGCAATGACATGAACAAATTAAGTTTTATCAACTATATGAAAATCTAAATTGCAAACTTACGTAGATTTTGGAGAACTTTCCATCGTAGAACATCAATGGTTGGTCCAGTGTAAATTCGAGGGTCTGATCATTGCCTGAATTTATCAATTCATCGCCTGCGCTGGGACCATACGGGAACATCTCCAGCCGGCTAATGCCTAGAGTTGAGCTTGAAAGACCTAGCAATGTAACCCAAATTAACCAGTTTTGCCTGAGACAACCCATATTCAGACCGACGCGATGAACGATAGTAGATATTTTCTTTAATGAATCGAGGTTTATGCAGCTTGCAGCCCCTTTCACGACTTTGCTCGCCCCAGCGCAGGGCTGTGTTAAAGGCGCAGAGAAAACTTTGACGAAGTTGTCAGAGGATAGAGCAGCGAGGGCGGAGTTGAGTTGGGCGGAGAGATGCGATGACTGAACTATCCTCTTCAAAATAGATTACTGTATGTGGGGTGGCGTTGTTACTAGAAAGAATACATGTTTTAACCAAGGGCAAGTCTTTTCGCATCAGGGATATGACCGCCAATCATGTAAAGATTAATGTAGCACTGTAGGGTAAAACCTCAACTCAACCTCCGTCTGTCGGCTGAGTAGACTGACTTTATTATAAACCTATGTAAATCAAAACCAACATGATTAGGCTATTTCAAATAGCATTCTACACTTTCCTTTCACCTGTTTTGACTGTGATAAAGAAAACAGGATTTTCCATAGCTTCCTCTCTGTGCAACTTCACAATGCATCAATTGATATACCAGATGTGCCAGATGCGTCTACGCGCGCTATGGCATTGGCTCTCTCACACAAGTGGCTAAGCTTTCTAGAAAGACTGCATTAGAGTTTGCGTGTCGGCCCTGGTTTTCAAAGGGGAGATGTACTGTTTGGTTCTCTCCCCCTCAGCATGGCTCAGTGCACTGAAATGGGCCAAAGTGAGCAGCTATCATGCCTGCCTTGTCTTGGACTAAAGTGGATATTTTGCTTTATGCATCTATTTGGACCTATTCAACCATTACAACATGTAATGCATAATTTGGGTCAATCCAAGCAGCATAAACCCGATAGGCTCCACCAAGTCTTTCAAAGAGCCTCTATTAAACAAACACTGGTGTTGTCCTTGTGTCTGTGACCTGGATGCGCTCCAGAAAGCCATCAGAGCATGACCTGAATTTTTGGCACACTCGGTGCCATAGGCCTATTTCATAAACTGAGGACAATATCATGGGCCATTGTGCATGTAATTGCAAAGCAGCTAAGAGGGTATACGATGTTTATTATACTTGGGCTAAATGAGTGATTCGCGGGCTTCAACGTAACTGTATATTCACTGTAGGCCAATGTATTCACTTTTTACCTATTATTCTTAGAAATTTAGGGACAATATCAAAATATTAGCAAGGGCGCCATCTTGTGTCTATTATGCGCGCACCAGTTATTATGTCATTTGCTTTTTGGGACCAACATACTCAAGCTGCAAAGAGCATGAGGAGAAATTTATCAGACAAAACTTAAAGAATTGTTTTAATAACATTCTTAAATTCAGTGTGATGTCCAAAACATGAGTTTGAACCTAAATAAATAAGCCCCTTTGCTTAGGATCTGTGACTTTTTGTTGACTCTGAGGATGCACTGTATCAGTGCGTCACTGAGGTATTCCCAAATGTTTCCACAAGTCAGGGTCACTTAACCATTAGCAGCTAAGGCAGCAGTAATCTGTAGAACACTTTGGACAGCAGTGATAGAAATGAGTTTTTAGCGAGCCTGAGACAGAAACTCAAATCCTGTCATGTAAGGCCCCTTGCACACTATCATTTAGTCATTGCCTGGTTGGCACATTAGCTTCTCATTTTTTTCTTTTTATTTGACAAGTTCAGTTAATTTAAATAGCGATTTGAAATATGGATTTGGATACCAGCTACGGTTCATTTGTAATCAATTAAAAATGAATTAACTAATCTATTTTTAATCTTTCTAATAAGACTTGTTCATAAGTGCTTCAACCATATGAGTGAATCCCACCAAGAACTTTATGTAAATTGTCTATGACAAGTGATACTGCAGAAGTATTCAGAGAGTGTAATCGGGTCAGTTGCAGGGTTCTTTGGCAATCTGCCCTGTGGTTCACATTTGACCTCGAGTCGGTTTGGTTGATCAATTTGTCTCTTGGGGAAAGGAGGAAACCCTGTTGGCCATCATCTCAAGAGAGCTGTGATGTCACCAGTATCTGACTTTTGCCCCTGGTGTCTGTGTCAGTCCGTCCGTCTGTCCTGCATGGTACTTTTGCCATCTAGCCTGAGAACATTCAGCTTGTCGTCTAACATGCCCATATTTAGACAAACTCTCAGCACAGGGCAAGGACAGGGAGAAAGAGAAATATAAACATGGGGTTTGCCAGATTTTGGTCTTATTCTTTGCCTGTACAGTAGGCACTAGGCCTAAGACTTTTGTCTTTTTTGATATCTCACAGAAAGTACAGCTAATCTTTTGCCAAGCAGCATGCAAAAATCAAATGTATATTTCCAAACAGTATTAATGCTTGGATATACACTGAAGTATAATGAAAAAAATAAGTGCATCACAAAACTCTTTTGGTATGTAAATACACCTGATACATTATGCCTTCCTGTTACTGAATATGAATGCTAAAAGCAAGCAGTTTTTTGTTCTTCTGAACACATACACATAGGAGCAATAAGGAATGAGGATGATGACCACAGCAGAGGGCCAGAGGTGCTGGCCTTAAATACATTTCAAAGGCTGTCACCACAGACCAGCCACATACAGGAAAAGCAAAAGAAAGGTCAAACTCCATGACCTCCATTCCATGCATTTCTAGGCATTCACATGCCCTCTGGACCCACTACGCTAAGACCACCCCCTTGCTGTGTTTTGTGTGTGTATCTTTCTGTCTGTCGGTATAGCCTACATTGTTTGACAGCAGGATGGCCCTGCGACAGATGAAAACTCACAGTCAGACAGGGGGGGGGTCCTATGGCAGCTTTCTGTATTTGAAGACCCAGAAAATACATGCGCGCACACACACACACACACACACACACACAAAATTTTAGACTGCAAAAGCCTCCAACTGCACAGTGGCCCTACACCTGCTGGCCTCCATTAAAGGTAGCTGACCCATCAGCATATTAGCTATGGATATTTATATTTGAGAGGTCTTGCCGTTACAGGGTCCTGACGAGTGCATATAAAATAGAGGTTGGCAGTGCACCCACCTTGGACTGGAAAAGCCCTGGCATCTCCTGTCCTCTGTCTCCTCTGACTCATGGGCCTCATGCTCAGGCTTGGAAGAGCGAATCAGAGCACTGACCTACTTGTGGATTTAGACCTCATTCAAAGACTAGCTTATTAGGGTTTTATACAGCTGCTTTTGGGGATTTCATGGACCCCAAGTAAAAAGGTGGGCCATTGGTGTGCTCTGTTTACATACACTTCAAACATACTGTATTAAAGGTAGGTAAGAGTTCCCCTAACGGTTGCAGATTTAAAAAATAAATAAATAAATATAACATTGTAAATTCTCACAAATCTATGTGTATTTGTTTGCAAACCAAAGCATAGGAACCAGCAATGACCACTTTTGTAGAGTTATGTTGACTGACAAGGTAATAGGCGCCGTGTCGGTTTAATGTAGTTCTTGGTGACATCAGCTCTCTGTTCTGTTCTCTGTTCTGATCTGCAAGTGTAGCAAATGCAGAATATATGCTAGAGGCAGCTAAGAGAGCCTTCATTCACCCCGTAATGAGCCATTTAACCATCAAAGTGACTACAAAGCTGTTAAATTAACCTATTACTGTATGCTGCCTGAAATGCCTTTAGCTAGGAGATACTTGGTTTACCTTTTTGGTTTGGTTTATCTTCGGTCACCTATTTCATATAAGAAGACAAGACATATTCCAAATGGAAAGAAATATGCTCAGTTGTCAGTTTTTTCAATAGATGAAATATGTTGTACCTCAATGTCAGCATCCCAAGGATTTTAACATGCAGAAAAAGAGGTTAAACAAGAGACACAGATCAGCAAAAAGCAGACAGGATGTAGTAACTAGGGTAATATGATATTCCAGCATAAAGAGATTGCTTCCTGAATGTATATGTTCCAGTAAATTAAAGTTGGATTGTAATCTTGTGTACTGAGAGCTCTTTTTTTAATTTGCCTGTAAAGCAGTTTGAGGAAGTTCAAACATTGGCAACATTGCAAAAAAAAAAAAAAGGCAATGATTCATTATTTCTCTGATAACGTTACGCAAACCTTCAATATCGGTCACCCATTCCGGCAAATTGCTTTGTGTACAGTAAGTCCCAAACCCTCAATCTGTGCCCAAATATCAAATCAAGCAATGGCTCCCAAATTATGGGGCCGGAGGTGAGCAGGCACTCACACTACAGATTAGACACGCAATAATGGCAAGAGCCTGGGGGCGAGCAAACATAAAAAAAAGAGTGAAAAAGCAAAATGAAAACATGAAGGGCAGAAATAAATGGAGACTCCAACGCAGGGTTAAAGGTAGAACTCAGTGCGTCAGCATGGCGTAAAGGATAGTGGGCTGGCTTCTCTCTCTCTCTCTCTCTCTCGCTTTCTCTCTCTCTCTGCCTCCCTCCCTCTCCTCCGTTGCTCGGCACTCGCCTCACAATGCTGCTCTACTTCCTGCCAGCTGAATAGAGATCATGTGGCCCCGGTCACGGGCACACACAAAGCTGCAGCAGGAAGTGAAAGACTGTTTTCTTTGCTCACTCCTCCCATCTCTCCTCTCCTCTCCTCTCTTCTGCGCTGCACAGAGCTGCCGCTCTCCTCCCACTCCTGAGCTCACGTTCACTTTATTCTCTCATCTCTTTCCCTCATCCTCCTTTCTAAATCCATCTCTCTCTCTCTCTCCCTCTCGCTCTCTCTCTCTCTTGCATATGCGCTCTCTCTGTCCCCCACTCTTTCCACCAGCCACACTGTGGTGCTGCTTCCCCAGCACCTACTATCCTGCCCGTGGAGTCGTAGAAGAGTAAGGGGGGACCCAGGGAGAAGGAGGAACAATAGTCTCAGCTGAAGCCCGGACAGAGAGGCCCCTTTTTTGCACGGCTTCCTTTCCTTGGCTGGAGCCGGGGGAGAGAGGGGGACACTAGAGGCAGCGGCGGCGGTGGCTGCTGTGACCAACCATGGAGGCTCCAGTGCGACAGAGAATGATGGCGGCGGAGACGGTGGCGGTACCCGCGGTACCAGTGGTGGCAGCCAACGAGTCCCTGCCTCCCCCCACGCTGAGCCCGGCCGTTCCGCCCTACGTGAAGCTGGGCCTGACGGTGGCTTACACCGTCTTCTACTCGCTGCTCTTCGTCTTTGTGTACGCACAGCTGTGGCTTGTGCTTCGCTACCGGCACAAGCGGCTCAGCTACCAGACAGTGTTTCTGTTCCTGTGCCTGCTCTGGGCCGCCCTGCGCGCCGTGCTCTTCTCCTTCTACTTCAGGGACTGCGTGACGGCCAACGCGCTCGGGCCCTTCGCCTTCTGGCTGCTCTACTGCTGCCCCGTCTGCCTGCAGTTCTTCACGCTAAGCCTCATGAACCTGTACTTCGCCCAGGTGAGTCTGACACAACGTGAGACAGGCAGGTGTTCTGAGACGCCAGAACAGGTGCTATAGAAATGTGTCACTTTTCAGGTTATGCTCTAGGCCTAATCAGACGGCACAATCTTGAAAATAGCTGGTGTGATAATTATTTGTTGGTGTGGTAGTGGAGTAAATGAATGGAATGAGTGAAATATTTGCTTGTCCTTGTTGAAGGCCTCTCTTTAATATACGAGATGGAGAGAGATACAGTGTATGAGAAAAACGTACATAAAAGCACTAGTGCTGGAAAGGAACAAAATCTGTTTTGTTCACTGTTGTGATTTTAGACAGCCATCAACAAGGCCTTGAAGCTTGGGAGAGGGAGAGAGGGAGAGAGGGAAGGGGGCGTGTACATTTCTTTTAAGTAAAAATAATGAAACCTAAACTGTAACTGGCACATTTGTGCTGAATATGATAGCCCCAAAACTGGCAAAAGTTACTTGAGTGTTTAATGGCAACTAAAAAAAAGTTAAAATAAACAAAGAGGCTGACATACAAGTTGGTGTGCTTTCAGTTCCACTTGCAGTGTATTTGTGTTGTCTGTTTGGCTTGGGTAGTCTAACAAATACATCTAACGACATGTTTATTTGCTTCCCATGCTCCAGCAGGATTTGCAAGGATAGTCACCTTTAACCTAAGAGTTTGAGCTAAAGCTAAATACTAAATACTGCTGATGTGATTAACTGCTACTGTCTGGCCCAGCAGGGAAATCCCACAATGACACAGACTAATTTATTACCCACATGGTTTTGCAGTTTTTAATGTGTTTTAAGCTCCCGTGAGTAATAATACAGTATTTATCTATAAGATCCACAGTTCAAAACAGTGTAGCCTACATATAAGACATGTAATGCAAAACAATAGTTTATCAATAAAGAGGTTTGCAGTCGATTAAACAGGACACATTTTGGATTAACTGTGTGTTTTTTGTTCCATTCCGTGCTAAATACTTCCTCATCAGCGGCCAATATTTCTGCAAAATCCTGTCACACTACAATCTCTCACAAGTCTAGTTTATACGCTTCCTGTTGAGTAGTCCACAGAGACTGTGGAGGATACTGCAGAAGTTGCGGGGACAGGTGGGTGTGAGCAGTGTATGAAAGCAGAAGTGAAATTACTTTTTCTGACTCACCGAATAAATTGGAGACAGTTTATGTACCACAGTAACACTGGTTTGACTTCAGTAAAGGGTAATTTCTGAGCTAAATATCTCTGTTTAGGGAGTAAGATACTGAACATACTGTGTCTGCTATCCAGTGCTAATGGCTTTGAAAAATAAGTAGAATGCTTCATTCAAACTCTGAGTCAAAATAGGAACTAAATACTATCAGCGAAATAATGCCCAAACAACACACTGCGCAAAGTCGTCCTTGGCTTTATAATGGAAAACTGACAAAAACCCCAGACAGGATATCAAGTAGGAAGGAAGGAAGCATGAAGATCAATGTGATTCCTGAAAAATACCGGCCCAAATCTGAAACTACTCTATTCCCAAACATTTGTTCAGTTGTCATTTTCAGTGCCTCAACAGTAACACTGGAGAAGGAAATCCAATCTAAACCTTTCACTGTTATCAATACTAATGAAGTATCCCACAAAATGCTCTGCAAATCTCTGATTCTCCTTCACTATGTATGTGTCCTCCTCCGCAGGTTGTTTTCAAGGCCAAGTCCAAGTACTCCCCTGAACTTCTCAAGTACAGGTACTGAAGGAAGACTTCAAACTATTTCATTAGACTTTTGAGAAGTCAGCGAGTGTCAGGCCAAAAGATGGCAAACATAATCCAGCTAAACCTCTGATCTGTCTGACCCTCTCACAGGTTACCGCTGTACCTGGTGTTTCTGTCCATCAGCTTACTTTTCCTGGTGGTCAATCTCACCTGTGCTCTGCTGGTCAAGATGACAAACACAGAGACCAAGACCATAGTTTTGGTGCGGGTGGCCATCAATGACACACTCTTTGTGCTCTGTGCCATCTCTCTCTCTCTCTGTCTCTACAAGATAGCAAAAATGTCCCTTGCAAACATCTACCTGGAGTCAAAGGTGAGATGATTCTCACATACAAAGATGTCACGGTTGAAGTGGTCTTCAATGTATGGTGTTGCCTAAATATTTTTGTTGAAAATGTTGCAATATTATTTTCAGAATTCCTGTGAGGATGTTTTATTAATTTAGTAAATGTTATGGTATTACTAAAATGCTTTATAAGACACATGGGATAAAATGTTTAAATGATGGGAAAGCGATCACCACCGCATCAGAGACAAATGTGTTTCACAGCATCTCCATGCTCATCATTATACTGTAGCCTATATGTGGATGAGCTCTTTGTGTGCATATGGTTTATGGAACAGTGCTGAAAATAGCTGAGAACAGCGAGGGCCACTGTTGTGAGAGTGTGGAGTGCACTCTGCTCCTCATCACACCGACATGCTGGCTCACCATTAATTTGAGAGGGGTTGCTTGGCAACAGCGTGCCAGTCCTGCAGAGTTTACCATATGCACGTGTAAGCAAAGTGAATCAGGCTGCAACAGTTCCGTGCACATTTTGGTGCCAGGACAGTGAAACAAAACAACAAAAATGTTCTAAATGCTCCAACAAGTACAGAGAGTGAAACTCAGACTTTGAATAAACATTATTAACTTATAGTTCTTAACTCAATTGTTTTTATTGTGTTCATTGTCAATGTTCAACAGCTTATGCTGTACTTATGTTATGTATGTCTCTGTGCAGGGAACGTCAGTGTGCCAAGTGACTATAATCGGAGCCACAGTCATTCTGCTCTACGCATCACGTGCTTGTTATAACCTGGTGGTTCTTGCGCTCGCCGACATCAAAAGCATAAACTCTTTTGATTATGATTGGTACAATGTGTCAGACCAGGTATGAGACATCAACTGTGGACTTTTGTCATATGCTATTTTTATCTAGGCCTATTGTTTGTTTGTACTGCTCAAATGAAGAATAATTTGCAAATGTGAATCATTTTGCATAAGAGCTATTAAAAAAAGAGTAATTTTGTGAAAAGCTGGCAGCATTTTTTAAAGCAGCGTGTATTTTGGCAAGTGAAATATCTGCAGTGGTTGCATTATGAAGATGTTATCTGTATGATTTATTGTACCCTATTGGAAGGTATTAAGTCTGTAATGACACCTCTTTGAGAGTTTGTGTAAAAGTATAGAGTTTGTTAGAGGCCAGATGATTAACAAATTAACTTACTTAAATGGGCAAAACAGAGCATACAGTGCCCTCCATAATTATTGGCACCCCTGGTTGAGATGTGTTAAAAGCCTTAAAATAAATTCAGTGTTTATTGCAGAAGAATACTGTCACACTGAAAATTTTAGGAAAAATGTAGCCTTCAACTCAAATGAATTGTAAGAAA
>JASCIP010000037.1:201467-214413 GCA_034783695.1 Sardinella gibbosa | reverse complement strand
AGTCGAAGCCCCCAGTTCCAAAATGAGATGTCATGCTAATGGAACAGCTGCTGTATGTGTGTGTGTGTGTGTGTGTCCATTGTCTGAAGAAGTGAAGGGTATACAATGTGACCAGCATACAAAGCCTATGGCAAAAACCTGGAGAGAGATTAATCCTCTTCAAAATAAATTGCACACATCTACTTTTTCTGTATTTCTCTACATATTTATCTCTAAAAAAAGCATGCTGCTCATTACTGCTACTAAATAGCCTAGTATGTGGTTTCTACATAGCCTAACAGGCTTTGTTTCAGCAAACAACTTTGGAAGGCAAGCACAGAATTCAGTCAAATCTTTCAAATCTCTCAAATACTTTGACCTCCCAGTCAGAAAATACATTGTCACCAGTACATACAGCTGAAAGCCATTTCAGAATGCATTTCTCCACTCACCGCCAGTCAGTCATCCAGCCGAAGGTGATGTTTCCCACAATGCCGATGACACCCAGGACGGAGATCAAGAGCGCCGCCTGCTGGTGGCTCACCCCAACGCTGAGGGCGTATGGAACCAGGTAGACGAAGGGCACGCTGCAGCCGTACGCCAGGAACAGGAAAGACACGGACAGCAGCAGGAAGTATGTCATCAGCAGGAAGCCATACTCCTCGGTTGGGGGCAGGCAGAGGCGACATCCTTTTGCTATTCGGCACCACCGGTTCCACCGTCCTCTGACGGGCGTGACAGACGACTCCCATCTCATCTGCAGCAGCTTGGTCTCCACTAGCTTAGCACACTGGAGCTCTAATTCACAAAGCTTAGCATCTGGAAGCTTAGGTGTTGCTAATGTTGAGTCCTGTGGTGTGGGATCCATTGGTTTTGAGTGTTCAGTCCTTGTAGCTGGTGAATACTGAGTCAGCGGCTTTGTGTTTGTGTGTGTGGTGCTTTCTTCCTCAAGCTGACCAGCTTCAGTATCAGTAGTTTCACTAGTTTCACTAGTTTCAGAGTGCGTTGGTGAAAAGTGAATATCGTCCAGTGTTTCGCTTGCCACTTGC
The DNA here is from genome assembly GCA_034783695.1 of Sardinella gibbosa. Classification (NCBI taxonomy): domain Eukaryota; kingdom Metazoa; phylum Chordata; class Actinopteri; order Clupeiformes; family Clupeidae; genus Sardinella; species Sardinella gibbosa. Next base: position 213,385 of record JASCIP010000037.1, on the reverse strand, counting down.
CTGCTCTCTGTATGGTCACTACGTATGTGTGTAGGATCTTGAGTCTCTGGCTGTGTGTCTGCAGGCTGAGTCTGTCCTTCAACAGTGTTTCCTTGACATGTTTCCAATTGTTCTGGCAAAAGGCACATATTGTCTGATGTTTCATTCATCACATGCACCCCTTCTGCATGTTCTGCCTTTGGTAAAATTTGGGTCGCTAGCTTTGAGTCTGAACCGTCAGTATTTTCTTGACTGCTTTTCTGAAAAGATTTTTCGTTTATCAAGTGGACGCCCCCTGTTGAGCTCCAATCAGGCAGTGTTGCATCACCTGCCTGCTTGACCTTCAAAATCTCACCCACAGGTTTTCCATTCACAAGCTTTGAGTCAGCCTGCTCATTTAGTGTAAGCTTAACATCACATTTAGCATCAGGCAAGTTCACCATGTAGCCCTTAGCATCACCTTTAGCATCAGGTAAGTTCATCATGTAACCATTAGCATCAGCTAAGCTCACCACGTATCCCTTCTTCAGCTCCTCTCCCCCCGTCTCCTGCCCCTCCACTGGCTTGAGGAGGGCGGCACAGATGCACAGGTGAGACACCAGTCCCCCCAGTATGAGCAGAGCTCCCCTCCATGAGTAGCGCTCAATCAGGACTTGGACTACCGGCGCCAGCACGAACGTGCCAATGCCACTGCCGGACATGGCAAGCCCATACGCCAGAGCCTTCTTCTTGCGGAAGTACATGCCCACCATGGCCACTGCTGGGGTGTAACTCAAAGCAAATCCCATTCCTTTGGAGGAGAGAAGACAGACGTCAGACATCAGCTCAGAGATAAGGCATTGAGAAACACTGATGAATCTAGTATCTATCTATACGTGTGCTTTAGATACCTATTCCTATAAACACTTAAACACTATAAACACACATCTACTGTATGCAGTCTGGATTGTAAGTGTACTGTATTCCCAATGTGTACTGTTTCTATGTGGCTTGATGGTTAATCCTAGCCTGGCTAACACCAGCCTAAATCTCAAGTGAGATTTAGTCTGGGGACCACCTATACATTTTCTCGTAGGGGACTTCAGGTTCCATTTGTCCATGGTCTCCAGGCTGCCGCACAGTTCGGAACGAGCATGCAAGGCAGCATGAGTATTCCCAGGCTAGATTAATCCTCTTTTGTAAGTCGCTTTGGAATGGATAAAAGCGTAAATTCATACATGTAATGTAATGTATTGCATGTGCTTCTCAAAAACTGTCCATGACAATAAGAGTGTGAAACCTCACCTTTGTCAGACAGAATATCTAAGTGTTCAGAATAGCATGACTGAATGAGTGCACAACACAGCCCCCACCAAGATTAAAATCTCATTCTCCACCATTGAGTGACCTGGCTTGCGTCACATTGTTTCCCTTTAGAATATCTAAGTGCTACAGAAGAGCAACATGGCTGATTGCACAACAACCGGCCGTGATAAAAATCTCAGTTCCCACCAGTGGCGAGCCTGTCTTCTGTCACATTGTTCCCGTCTCTGGAAACCAACCTGTGAGAATGCCCAGACTGAGATAAAGGAACTCGAGGCTGGTGGCGAAGGAGCTCATCACTAGGCCTGTGGACGACAGGATCCCCCCCAGCATCACGGCCGCTCGGTGGGACCGACGGTTGCCAATGAAACTACCCAACGGAGCTAAAACAGCAAAACAACAGAAAACAATTAAGGAAAAAAATAATAATATTAGCATTAAAAACTCTATTACAGCCATAATGTGTAGGAGCTTAGGAGAAAGAAGTTTTAACTGATATTTGGCCAGTCTTACCACACAGCATGGTCATACAGTCAACAATGGAGTGGATCCAGGCAGTTCCTGAGTAATCTCGAGAGAACTGCAGCTGGAACTCCACAAAGAAAATGGAGATGCATCTGAAATCACACGAGGGAAAAAACAAAGGCATTACACACACTACATGTATTATATTCCATTCCCGTCTGTTCCACTTGGTGCTCCTCTATGTTCCAGAAAAATGTGATAGGATGAAAACAGTATATTCATGTCATTTTCATTAAACATCATTGTTTTTGTCTTCCCCCACCCCCACCACAAGACTACTAACCCTTAAGAAAGCACTTTATTTTTAGCTTATTTGGAAATGAAGTTGTTACTACTTGCTACTACTACTTGAAATTTTCCTGACAACTCTGGCCAAGCTAGGACTTTGAAATTATGTAACAGAGGATTTTAGGTCAATAAATTTTACACGTAGGGGGTTTACAACATGTGACCAAAACACATGCAAACAAAGGAATTTTAATTCCATTTTCCTCTACAGCCGCCTAATGTGTAAATCTCTGGGCATAATGACAGACTGTGCTGTCAAGGACATACTTTTGAGAATGTATTAGATCAACTTTACATAATAACTTTACATTACATAATATCACTCTTAAAACTTGCAAAGAGCAACATGCAATACTATCCATTAATTTTGTCACAGTGTTGCTCAGTGAATGTTATTTGTGTGCCTTGTATCAGTTAAAGACTGACCAGATAATCTGTGTGTCTTCAAGAGGGAAAGAGAGAGATTGTGTGTGTGTGTGTGTGTGTGTGTGTGCGTGCGTGAGTATTTTTGAGGGGGGTGGCTGGCTGCACCTGGTTCCTCTTAAAAAGTAAACAGAACATTTTGTGGTAGCAGAGGTTCAGACGTCTCCCGTTCCTTGGCAGGGAACTGGATGCTTTTGCTGTTTGGAGGAAACAGTCTGGCCACAGGCTCACCTGGTCACGGCACGGGTGCAGATAGTGGTGAGGAAGCAGCTGGCTACGATCATCCAGCCCCATCCCCCGTCAGGAGCCACTGCAGGGGGGCGCTTCATGGCTTCAGGCATGGCTGGCTCTCCCACCTACCTGGCTGTCCTCTCAACAGTAATCCCCTCAGAAATACAGGCAGTGAACACACTACCTTCTAATACCCCACAAACCACCTTCAACTGCCCCACGCGGCTTTCTATTGAATCAGACCACAATACCATCTATTGCCTTAAACTATTCTAAGATCCTACACCACCTTCTACTGCCCCACATCACCTTAGCTGCCCCATGCTGCCTTCTGTTGTCCCAATACTGTATGTCTTCTATTGTTGTCCCAATACTGTATTGTCTTCTATTGACACACTCGTATATCTACACTGCCTTCCAATATTCCACCCCACCTTCTACCCCCCGTGTACCTCCTTCTTTCTACCCCTCAACAACAGCTCTGCTTCTCTTTCTTTCTTTCTTTCTTCCTTCCTTTCTTTCTAGCGTGCTTCCACGTCTCCACTCATGCAGTAGCCCACTACTGTCTCGTCATGATAAACATAGTGTGGGTTGTTTCACAGCCATTGGTCCCCTGTCTTAGACTGGGAGCCAGACCTCCATGTGTAGTCATTCCCTCGCCATGCACTGTCAATGGGGGACTTTCAGTGAGGGCGCTGATGAGGGAGACCCCTGGAAAAAAATGGATAATTTGATTAGCAGCGTCAGAGGTTGTCACTTGACATTTTGGTCCTCACAACAGAATAGAATACTGTCCATTCTCATGCTAGTTGTTGAGCTGTATAAGTGACACATCGGCACATCCTCCTATCCCCTGTGTTTCAGTGGCTCTGAGTGCTGTTACTGTGTGCAAAGCTGCCATGTTTCACACAAACAAACTTCAACTAAGCACATGACCACTTTGATTAGTATAGGCTACCATAACACAGCATGACAAATCATGAGGGATTTTCTCTTGAAAGAAAAAGAAACGGAAGTTTCTTCAAAGATGGTTATTATACGATAATATCTAAAAGTAAAGAAATTAGCTAAGTGTTCTTAGAAATAACAAACACATCTTTACCAGTGTACCAGTTTGAGATCCGTAAATACGGTCTTTTCATATGTGAATCTTTAATGTTTAGTGAGCTTCCGAGCCTCCATCTTAATTAGCATGTCAATCGCTTGCAATGATACTGATGACAGCGTGAACCCAAACAAAGGCCGACTCCAGCAGGGAGGCCATGAGATGATCGCTCCAGGAGAGAAAGGGCTTGTTGTTTACAGGGACCCTTGCACAGATCAGCAACGTGCCACCCTGACAAAGAGGGGGATTCTCACCCATCGACCCCCTCACTACCACCCCACTCACTCACACACACACACACACACACACACACACACACACACACACACACACACTGCCACTACGCCAGAGTACACTCGTGGGTAGCAACGTGCACAAGAGCAACCCAAACGTGACTGTGCAATGTTTGTGTTCTCTCCTGGTGATGGTCCTCCCTCTGGATACTACGACACCGCAGCACGCCACGCATGTGACCCGCCGCCTGGCCACTCGCAGACACACTGGCACGTTCGCCCCACCCTTGTGCCACTGGGAGTGCCAGCTGACCACTGCTCGGTGGTGGTGGTGGTGGTGGTGGTAGCGGTGGGTGGTAGGGCGGGGAGGTGAGGGACATCTTGTCCGTCCGTGTGATAAGAATGGAGGTCTTGCAGAGAAACATGTCAACACTCTGGGAAGTGTTTGCTCCAGTCCAGCCCCAGGGCTCATGGGCCAGTCTGAGTTCAACTGAGTGGGATGGCTAATAACGTATGGGTAGCCTATGAGCACTGCTGCTAATCCAGATGTTAGGAGCAGTGTTAAAAAATCAGAGGGAGGCGGTGGGGGGGAGGATCGTGGTATACCTACATGACCAAGTGGTGGCTGATTGATATTTTGAATTCTGCACGTCCTCTCTTGTTTTTTGTCCTTTTTTCTACTGTTGGGGAGCCGTCACAGTGCAAATGAAGCAGTTATACTCTACTACAGGCTAACGCATAGGACCATGCTCCAGCTACACCAATGAGAAGTCACCTAACACCTAACTGAGGGAGAGCGGAAAAGCCCCAGCATCCCATCCCCCACACCATAACATAATCCTTGTTTCCAGTGGGGGTGAGTTGTTTCAAGACTTACAATGCCTTACAAATGCTTTACAAACACTTACTCCAGCTTTCACATAAGATACATTTGGCAAAATAATAGGCTTATAGTGTTAGCCTACATTATAAAGATATTTCATATATTCAGAAGCAATGAGTTCACATAATGAAGATTCTGTGCTGAAACAGAGTAGTGAGTTTAGTGCTCCTCAAGAAAGTTTGTCTGAATAATATTGGGTCTAAGGAAAATATTATTATGAAAAAAAGATATCTTGCTTTGGCAATGGAAAGTTTTGAGTTAGTGGAAAATATTGACCTGACACGTATCCTTTTAATGCAGCAATTGAAGGAAGCAGAGGAATGAATGGGTAAAGTCGAATCGCTTACATTCTGTAGGCTATGTCTCTTAATGAACGGCTAAGGCTATCTAAAGACAATGGGGCAATATTCCTATTTTTTAACTTAGAAACACATTAGGCTATATGCAATGTTAGCTGGGGTCACCAAATATATGAATGGTCGTATAAAATAAAATTTGTTAAAATATTTAGTGTGTGTGGTCACAGGTAGACCATTTAATTTGAAATCCCTTCGTAGGCTATTTTAGGCAGGCGTGTGAATTATTGAACAGGTCAACTTTAAGTCTCACGAGACTAAGACAAGACAAATACAATGACAAAAGAATTTTCAAAAGAAAATTGCAATAGCCTGAGGATGAGAGAATCTGAACACTTACTTTAGGTGCTTGGAAAGCCCTCTGTAGTTCGACATGTTCAACCAATCCAGAGAGCTCAACTTGCCCAGCTGCTGTTAAACAGCAGGCTACAGTCTTTCTGCAGAAAGTTTAAGCGGAAGTGCTTTTGTTGTATTCGCTAGTGGCTTAGAAAAATTCCCAAACGCCCTCTCCCACGCGCACCTCTTCGATGCGCGAGTCACTAGCGCTCATTGATGCAGTCTGCGTGCATCTCCGAACTGAAGCACACAAACCAGTTCACCAGTTCAACCGCTCTTGTCTCCAGTCTCTTGTTATTAGAGTACTAAAATAACAAAATCTCAATGTGCCAGTTTGATAGTCCTTTCTTTCATGCATGTTTTCCCTAACTGACAGTTCATTTTTAAAATGTTACATGTCGTTTCAAGGGGGATTCGAGTGTAACAAAATCACTTGTCAGTTCACAGAAATTTCAAGTTGTCAAATATGTGAAGATAAAATACTGTCATGTGAGAAGGACCATTAGCCTTTAACGTAAACATTAGCTTTTAACTTTAACTTGGCTCAATGCAGTCATATGGTTGTTGCTCATGTTTGCAACAGAATAAAAGCAGTGACTAGGTGTGTTTGCTATTTGCCCCACTTAGATCAAGTTTAAGAACTATGCCCTTCACAGCTCAATCAATAAAAGTGCCATGTGAGTGTATTGATTTGACAGGACAAACAGCAAGAGAAAGTTTACAAATAACTTATTGACAAAGTCCAAGGTGTCATCAGAAACTTGGACTTTGAATTGGGCTACAGAACTGACACTGCAATCACTTTTGGGAAAATAAATAAATAAAATGACACCACTTCAGTGTTTAGTTTTTTTTTATTATTATTATTCAAAATCCAGAACATACTGTGCCCATCAAACCAGAGTCCCATTCAGCTAAAATACAACCAGAATTTGAATCATTTACACACAGAAAACAGGTTAGGAGACAGCAGGACTCATAAATGAAGGATATTTACAAAATCTGTACATTCACAGGATATGGATCCATTGGTTCCAAATTCAAAGAACAGTACCATTTATCCCCATGTACAGCAGGAAGAAGCACTAGTTCCCATGGAACACAGAAAAAAAAACTTAAAAAGGGCTTTGCATGTGAATAATTTGCAACATTCAGATAAGCATAAAGTGTTACAGTGTAATCAACGTTACCAAAAACATCCCCAACAGATCAGTGAGTAACATGACTGCATAGCAAAGGCATGGAGGGACAGACCTGACCTGTACAGACTGTCAGGAACACCGGCTGAGCAGAAAGGCTGGGAGTTCATTTCCATACTTTACACACACACACACACACACACACACACACACACACAGAGAGAGAGAGAGAGACACTTTCTATCTCCCATACCCTTTTTAGTTTTTTTTTTCATGAGTAGGAGGTAATTTTGCGAAATGGAGTTTACTAAATAAGCATAGACATTCAACGTACAAGTATCACAACATTTGGGGAATTGGGTACAGCAACTGCAAATGGATATGAATAGCCTCAGCATATCCCCTCCTGGAGTAAAGAACTGAACTGAAAACTGAAAGCAGACACTGGCCCACTACTTTAGAACTGTTCGATTTCGAATAATATTTGTATTTGTAACAAATTGTATTTGACTTTGTATTTGTAATCAATTAACAAAATCAATTTCCTATGATTAGTTAAGAGGGCAACTCCCTGTGCAGCACTCTGCACTACTGTAGGTGAGATATGCCTGATATGGATTTGAACGGCCACAAGTACGGCAGGTCACACGCATCTACTATATCGCACTGACTGATGTTAACTTGGATGGAGTCACCAACTGTTAGTGCTGGAGGTTAGGCGGAGAAGCACAGGGTTAGAACAGTCTCCAAGGGTATTTAGAGAAAGAGTAACAAATGTGATGACTTCTGATAGCAAAATGTCAAGCTCACCACTGACCCACTTACTAAGAAGTGAAGAGGTCAGTAACTTCACCTTGAAGTTGATCAAACATGAGCACAATTGTATTTCTCTAGCTAGAATAAGGGCAACATTGCAATAATTAGTCCCTCAGAAATGTCAAAAATAAAAACAACTACATGAGCAAAACATTCCATCGGTAGTCACAGATTGATATAACCCAATGGGGAAAGGCCGACCAGATCATGGATCATGGAAACAATGCCGTGTTTGTTGGCAGATAAATAATGACAGTAATAAATTATTTTCTTAAGTGCACACATGTTGAGCAGTAGTTCCTTTTACACCATGGGAATCTAGCAAAGCAACAGCAACAGACACAAATCCAAACAAGGGTTAACTGGCTTAAATCAACAGCTAGAGTCAATCAACCCGTAGCCCTGTTGTTTGAGGTTGCCTTGAGCCGTCAGTAGTAGTAATGACCGAAGACTGAATTTGTGAACTGGCAAAGGCAATCGAAACTGAAACAGAGTCCCTTGCTCTCATCACTCAGCGTTTTGCAGTTCAATCTATGTCATTCCACCTCTTCTTGCTCTTATTCCTACACACAGCAGAGCACTCTGCAACCTGGAAGAGAAGGACTGTGGGCTGACTGGCTCTGGACTGCTTTAAACATCTCCTCCTGAATGCATGGGTTCTTAATTCCGCATGTACTTCAAGTTCTTTTTTTTTTACTCCGTGGCAGATGGGTCAAACATGGTTCCAACAGTTATCTTCAAAATACTCTTTTGTCACTCTCGGTGGTTTAACCACTGAAAGCTTTCTACAAAATGTCTGTAAAACCAAAACTGTAGAATGATTTAAAAAACACCAACAGAACAAAAAAAAACACAAACACAAAAACAAATAAAAAAAGAACAAAATAAAAATAAAGGCAAATACACGGGTGAACTGAGAATGGGGTCAAAATGCGGTATAAACTCATACTGACAGGTATACTAATGTCCACATAGCAACTTCCATTCTGCCTGCATTTAGAAGAGTCAAGGCCAGAGAAGTTCTCAGTCTCACCTCTAGAGGGCATTGTGTTGGCGTTGGTGTTAGCGTTAGCGCATTGCTAACAGGGAGGCCTTGACGGACATAACAAGGACAAGAAGGCAACAACACTTAGGGATAAGTATAAAAGATGGTGAAAAAGGTAGATAGACATACCTTTCTACCGCATATCTTCAGAATCAGTAAAAGAAAACGGAAGGAAGGACAAAGAGATGCAGATATCAACACAAGTACAGTATATGGTCAGAAAAAAAAAAAAAATAAAACCAACCAACCAACTTCCATTTCTAAGCTGAAGCATACCATCAAAGATTGGTAACCTACACAGTCCAAAGAGAATATGGTTCTACGATGCAACACTATGAGATCTCAGACACAGTTGTGGGTCTAACTGCAACTAGCACACAGGTGATCTGTGGATGGCAACAGAGTTGTTTGGATGAAGGTAACGGCTGATGTATCAGACAAGAGACAGCAGATGAAAGAAAGGGCACACCATCTTGGAGGATGAAAAGGCAGGCTGAAAATAAAAGGGGAGGAGAGGAGAAGAAAAAGAAAAGGTGATTCTGATGAAAAGGGGATGGGGGGGGGGGGGGGGGTCTACAGAGACTCTCAACAGCTTTGTAGTTCTCCAAAGCACGGGTTCCCCAAATGCCACTTCAAGTCTCTGAAGTTTCAACAGACAGAAAATGGTACACACTAAATACACACCATTCTAAGTTCCACAATTCGAATGTGCCGGAGAGAGACGCGCATCCTTGGGAACTGATCCTGCTAAGAGGCTGTGTCGAGGGATCCAACTAACCTGGTTCTTTGGGTCCTTAAGGACATGGGCCAGTGGTGTGGCCTACGCCATAATAAAAAGAAGTACAGGTGAGCATAGGGCGACCGAGAGTTTGCCTATCGAATACATTGGTCCCATTAATTCAGAGATGTAGGGGAAACCTACGGTATGGGTCTCAATTCCTCTCTAGATCAGTTCTCAAAGACGAGCAGAAAGCTACATGAACTCTTCCTTGACGGCACTGACTTTTCAAACCAAGCTCTAACTTAAAACAAAGACACGACTGAAATACAACACATGGCAACTTGGCAACTTCACAGAAAACTGCAAAGAACCTATACTGCAATAAATAACCTCAATCTCAATGTTCAAAGCTTCCTTGCCTCCATTCACTTGATGTCCTGCCTTAAAACCTGCTAGCCACACAAGGCTCCGCAGAATCAGACGAGATGATGCTACATCTAAACTGAACTTCGGGGTGCAAGCAAAAAAACAAAAAACAAAACAAAAAAAAAAAAACACAAAAAAAGAAAAAAGAAAAACAAACGACAACAACAACAAAATTCATCAACGTCCACATCGCAGGCTGTCCACATTTGAAAGGGACATCTTACTGCCGTCAAAACAAACGAAGCCTGTTGTGGACAGAGTAACTATTTTCAGAAGGAAGGCAGCCCTTACTGCTATACAGTATACAGGATGCCAGGAAGTTTCAACACCATAAAATCTCAGCAGGGTTTGGCATTTAGTGAACACTCTTAAAACAACATCCAATGAATATTTACACATGCTGTACCAAAGAACTACAAACGAAATATACTGTAGACAAAACAAAATCTTCTGTGTTTCCCAGACAACAAGGCTTAAGTTAGTCATATAAAACTCTTTTCAAAGGGCCACGGGGGAATGAAAGGGAAGAGTAGTGTTTAGAATATTTACAGTTCAATTATTACATGGCTTCTCCGAGTATTCCCAGTCCCCCTCCCCAGAATTCCACATCCCATTTTCCTGTGCAGGTGTCCGTAAGGAGACCGATGAGCAGCTTTTGTTTTGGGCAGCGTTTCCGATGCCTCTCCCTCACGCCTCTTCTGAAGACTTCAGCAGCTCTAAAAATGCCCCGACTGCTCCAAAATAACCCTGTGAGCAACAAACACAAACCACATGTGCTCAGTTCAACCACAGATAACATTGATGAGCGGGCATTAATGACACATCAATCAAGGTGGCGGCCCAAGCACCTTCTGATTTACTAAATGGCTGAACATGCTACTAAAATCGATCATCTCAAAAATAAAATATTGCCTTGAAGAGGACATGATGATAAACAGCTCTTACTTATGGCGGCATTATTATACGGCTCTCCAAACATTGGTCTTCCCTGGTATTTCTGGATAATGAAGTTTAAGTTGCATTGCGAACTATTTGTTTATCCGCGGAAGCCAGGAAATGGTAACAAATCAAATTTAAAAGATGTTTGTGTGAGGTTTATTGTTGTCATTTTGGCAAGTAGTCGTAAAATAAGCGGGATAATGTATTGTCACTATAGTAAAATATGCATAATTATCACAGTATCAGCAGTATTTTTGCCCACTGTACTTCTATTCTTATTTAAAGGTTTAGATCTATAAACCTATTAGATGAATACCATCAAAAATACAATAAATATGAACTGATTTAGATTAGAAATAATAGGTGGTGTGCTGTACCAAACATTCCTTTTGAGCTCAAATGTTCAGGAGAGTATGTTTACCTCATGTTCCAAGAACAGAGCCTTGAGCTGCCCCTTGGACCAGAAGTCCATGGCATAGGCCAGAAGCTTGGTGGACACTGTGTTTATCCTCAGGAAGTTTCCCACAAACACCACTCGCTCGATTTTCTAGAGAAAAAAAACAACAACATGGATGTCAGAATAGAACACAGACTTCTTTTACTGGCCAAGCAACCATAAATGCACCTCTTATTTAATCACAATGTCCTGATAAGTTAGTGCCACATTTTCGCAAAGAAATTCAAGTGAGGTGACTGGCCTTCCAAGGAAAAAGCAATCAATCATTCTCAGCAACTACTTATCAATGATGCAGTTCATGCTTTATCAATTCCCTGGAGCTTCCCAGAATAGCATGCAGAAGGAGTAGAGCCAGTAGGGGGCGATATATAAAAGCCAACAGAGAGAGAGAGGTGGATGAACAGACAGAGAAGATCTTGGTTTAACTTCTAAGCAGTGTCTTCTGTCTGTTTATGTCTGTCTGTTTGTGTGTGTGTGTGTGTGTGTGTGTGTGTGTGTGTGTGTGTGTGTGTGTGTGTTTTGGGAGAACAGAAGCCAACAGAAGCACAGCAGCAGGTTGTATGTGTGAGCCGCGGTTGTTCTAAGCGCTCTGTTAGCCCTGTACAATGCTGCTTGATCACCAGGCTACAAGACAACACTGTAGAGAAGCCCAGAGCACAGAGAGCTAGTCTAGCCTGCTTACTGTCCCAATACAGGGCCGCACACACACACACA
>JASCIP010000030.1:22879-34649 GCA_034783695.1 Sardinella gibbosa | reverse complement strand
CCACTTCCTTCACTATGTCCTGTACGCCAACTGGATTCCTTTGCTGTCGCTCCACCTGACCTTCCCTTGGCGCAGAGGGCCCAGGCCTCTCATCGTCCACCTGCGCAGGAGGCTCTGCGGGCCGGGCTTGACCGGGGTTGGCCTCCGCCCACTCTGCCCTTGGTGCAATGATCACCACAGGGTTTAACGGCACGTGTGTATTCCAAGGTGCTGCTCCTGCTGTTGCTGCTGTGGCTGCTGCTACAGGTGCTACAGCAGCTGTCGTTGTCGCTGCCGCTGCTGCTGCCATGGCAACTGCAGCTGCAGGTCGTTCCTGAGGGAGGGCGATGGGTGCTACGGCAGCAGCGACAGCCTCAGTCCTTCTGTGCCCAATGCCCACCACAGTCCCGTGGCCTCCCGCCATCACAGGAGGCCTTAGCACAGGTTGAACAATAGGCTGAATAAGAGGTTGAACTACAATCGGGGCGGCCTGGTGGGCCAGCAGACCAGCAGGTGCGGGAGCTACATACTGGGTCTGAGCGTTTCTAGTAGGCAAGGGAGGTCTAGGGAAGGCATTGAAGTCTCTAGATGTAGAGGGTACAGCATTGCGGTCCACATCCAAGACATGTATGGCTTTGTTTCCTGACGTGGGGAGCGAGGCCCGCTGGGGAGCGGATGAGGCTTGTGGCATTTCCACGGGAACACGGGCCGAGGTGGAAGACGTACCTTGCGAGGGCTCCCCACCCCATTTGGCAGCAGGTCGTATGAGCTGCTTCACAAGCGGCACAGGAGGCTGTGGAAAAGTACAGTGTATGTCACAGTCAGTCAGGCTAGCGAGCAACAGCAAGCTAGCTAGCAAGCTATGAAGCCGCAAGCTATAGCGACTGCTGTCTCATAGCTTAACAATGTCAGGCTATTTGGAGTTTAATGGCCTCATCAGAGCTACTGCAGTTCTGACAACGCCATTAAATGCATTGCAAACGGGGAAACTTCTGAGTAATGGTAATGACCTACAGACTTCTCCTTGAGTCATAGATTCGATTTCCACAGGAAAAGCTGTACAGTACTTGCTGCCACAGATCAAGAGTGTGAAAACCAAACAGAGCATATGGGTAATTCCATGGAAAGTGGACTTTTTGACACATGCATTACAGCACGTAAAATGTCAGCCATTTGCATGATTTTAATGATGATATGATTTTTGAAAATATGCTATATATAACTATAGAGGTTACATGGGAAAATGCACAAAATGTTTAAATAATATTATGCTTGGTCGGTCATGTCCTGTGACCACAATGGAGCAGTGCTATAATCGTGTTCCCACTGTGGAAATGGTTTCTGTGAAGATCTCGGTATATCCAATATGTCCCCGTTACCTCTAAGATTCTGACTTCGTCGTCATCTTCATCATTGACCAGAACTGGAATCCGAGGTCCTACGGCATGCGGTTCATCATCCGAGTCATCTGATATTGTAATGGCCGAGTCTGCTGCAGCATGTAGCCTTTTTCGTGCTCTGCTACCTGTGGGGAATTAAGCAGATGATGCCTGTGACGAACGAGTGTCTTGTCTACTCCACATAAAAATATGTAGTATCTACAGTATCAATTAAAGGAAGAGATGTGAAATGATTGAAAATGAAGCAACATTTCAAGCAATTCTGCAGAAAATAGCCTCAGAAAAGGATTTTATAGCCTCAGTTTAAGTAATACTATAAACAAAAATGTAACCGACAGCATTCATTTTCAGGAAAGTCCAAGTCAAGGCATTAATTCGAACACAGAAGATAAAGACTTTAGGCACATGTGTTGCATCCTCTCAATGCCCTCACATGTAACGAGATACTGTGTTGTCAGATTTTTCATTTCGACTGCATTTTTAAATGGGAGCCCTTATAATTCCACTTAACAAATTTAATGCTGATTCTACATACATACCTTGACTCCGATGTGTGTTGAAACTGGCTAGGTGAATGACATCATCGTCACTCATTCCATCAGCCATGGCCACAAAGATTCTGACTCCCTGACACCTCCACTGTTTCGATCACACCGCCCTCAAGCATGCACTCATCCACAATGTCCAGGCATCAAATCGACATATTGAACCTATAAACACCAAAACAACACAGGTAGTACATAAAATATCGATTCTTATATATAATTAATAATATTTCAGAAGTTCAGTTACACTGTATCAGCACTTCAGATGACACATGACAGAGTTTCATATACCTTTGATCTCGTATACAACACTGAAAAGGGGCATATTTAACCTCATGTTACATACAAGACCGAGGGGGTGGCTAGGGTGGTTAAGTCAACAAAATTTGGTGTTTATGTCCCAACACTTCGTGGTAGCCAAACGACTTGCATGATCTGATGAAGAAAAGTTCTGTCATTCTATCATACTATACTGTAACGTACACTCCAGCCTACACTTCCAGGGCTGTCAGAAAGTTTATTTATGTCTAACCCTAAGTAGCTGCCATTACAATCTGACTGGTCCAGGCGAAAAGCAGCCAAGAATATCGCTAGCCAGCATCAAAACTGGAGAAACACGCGCTCTTGTAACAAGCAACAACGATAACCAGAAGCTAAAGCTAACTAACGTTATAACGTTCATTAACGTTAATTTACGACTATGTGTCACATAACATAACTAGACATCTATATCACACATGCTCGACCTATTACTAACTGGTTATTAAAACTGTCATCATTCAGTGACATATCCATGGAGTTTGCTGCCAGCGCGAACCATAAACCTAGTTAGTTTGAGAGAGGATGTGCATCCTCTTGTTACCTAACGTTTACTGTCTTATGTTAATGTCAGGTAGCATTCAGTGATAAGGTGTCTCTGCTCATCTGCGTCCAACCCTTGTGCCTCTCTTCTATCAGCTGGATATCAGCCAAATAGGACATTTGAAAAATGCCTAATTACATGCGAGCTAAGCAGGTAGCTAGCCAGCTAGTGAACCTTTACGATACGTTAGCTGAGTTAGCTTTCTGATGGGAGTGCAGACACATAACATTAGCTAACGTTAATCGATAGCTTTATGAAGACTACAAGAGGTCCCATATTCGCTCAAAGGAACTTTCAACAAGCCATAATTCTGACTGGAACATGCATAATTTCTAGAGGTAAGAGTCATCACGTATTAAAATAATGTCTTGTATAATCTTTTTACCTCCGAAAGACAATATCCAGCTGTTAGCTAGCCAGCTAGCTACTCCAACATTTCTTGTTCTACCAGTCGCCGGATATCGAAACAAACAGCCAAAACAAGCCGTGCGTCTTACATCACACGCACGGTGGACTTGGGGTATGTAGTTTCAATACAAGATACAAGCAGTAGCTGTCGACTGTAGATGTCACTGTTTCTACCTCCGCTCAACTAGACTAGACCATTCAGTGCTGTATTTGTGTTATGGGCCTGTAACAATAACTTATCATAGATTTTGGTCCTCTTGCACTTGCATTAGTCTTCTTGCATGCACGTCTGCAACAACACTATAGGCTATAGTCTTTCTTTCACATGTAGCACTGTTAAATTGGAAATTGATCTCTTGAAGACTGGAAATGTTATTGTGAAACACATTGATCACCACTATCTTGCTTTGTTACCATAAAATTGACTGCTTTCCTCAGACTATCCTATCTCCAAGACAACAGCTCAGCCTGGTGGGTCAAACTCCACTAGTCTAGATGATCTATCCTCCTGTCTATTGTCACAGCCTGTGATGTGTGAGATATTTTTAGAGGTTTGGCATAGGATTTTATGCTGGATTTACAGCTTTTCAGTTTTTCGGTGCATGAGACATTAGGCTATAGTTTACACTTCTCTCATCCAACAATCATAATCAGAATTTGCATGTGAATGAGCAATGAGTGACTGTGTTTTAAACAAGGAGTTGTTTCATTTATAAGAAATTTTATTAGAGTCTTGTGTGTTAGGAACAAAAGTCACATGGAGGATAGTAAGCGGAGTCTATTGCCAGGCATCAAATGATGGAGTGTGCAGGTCCTAGACAGGAGTATAATATTTGAATTCAATTCAGCTGGCTTCAGTATTGCGATGACAGAAAATTGCCATTATCCACAATCTATGTACTTAGAATGATAAAATTGTTCTACTGCTTTATGACTGTATGCTGTTAAAGCACACTATCATTTTTCTTCGAGGCAAAACGCACCCAATCCTTCTCTGCCATTTCGAGTTAAATATTGCATGATTCAATGCAAATGTTAAATAGATCAGTTTCTCGCATTAGGTTTCAACACTGGCTGGAAAACTTGCCAGCAGTGGCAACTGTGAAATGTCATTATTGCATCTACAAAGAGAATGTCTCGGTTAGGGCAAAGTAATTGCCCTCTACATTTGCGGTGTATCAATGCCAAGGACAACACAGCCTCCATCAATACCTTCCTGTGGAGACAACCGAAATGTTCAGCGATACAACGAAATACCTAGCAGTTCTGCCAATATCCCCATAAGATTTTCATATAATTTACCACAACCATGACACCTGAAATGGTAGACTTAACCCTAAGTAGGTCAGCATGAATTGAAAACCACATGTATTTGAGGGAAGCCTGGTCGAAACATCGAGGAAAATGAATGGTGCCTGCTGTGCGTCCAGGGAATATCTGTTTTGTCTTGAGGCCTTGGACACCGCTGAAGAAGAATTTTAAAGTCTCCCCATCCGCACACACTGTACAAAAGACACATCAGTTTTTGATTAACAGTCTGGTTTTACCTATTATATTTGAAAACCTTTTTTGGTCAGAACAAACCCATCTCATTTATTTTTAGTTTTTTTTAGACATATCTGAAATATAACACAGGAAAAAAAATAAATTTGCCTCATATAATTATGTCATTATCTCCCCTTGAAATTATGAGATGAGCATTTTGGCCAAGTACTAATAGCTGTCATTATGTCTGAAAATACATCAGTTAACACAAAGGTACAGCGCTCATTTAACACCCCAAGGTGACAAGCACAGTACAGGTAGAAAAGGTAAAAGGAAAGAAAACTGCAGCTGTCAAGTAAACTCTATTCAGACACTGTGGTCTTAAATTTATTGTTTTGTGACTTTTGTTAACTTCCCTTAAATGCATTGACACTTTACAGCCGCACACCAAATTCAGCTCCGGAGTCCATCCCGGCTGGGATGTCACAGTGCAGAACTCCTTGAAAGCAGACACTGTGACTAACCAAAGCGATGATATGTGCTGTTAACTCTGATACTTTAGCATGAAGACGTCAGTCTCATTTCTTGGAAGGCTCTTTTTTTGTGGGGTAGGGGTGGAGGGGCATACAATTCAAAAAGAGTGAAGTCAGCCTCATAAGAAGCCAAGTAGCATGAGGCAGCACACTTGAGTGAATCTTTATTTGATTCTCTCCAGTGGCAGGGATGGCAAGACATTCAGGCGCCCCCCCCGCAGGGGCTGTTGTTCGCATACCCATTCCGATAAAAACATCTCCATTACACATCTGGTCATTTCCCCTCAAAAACCAAACAAAACTAAAAAACAAACAGCAGATATTCTTTGGCTGCATCAATACCTCGGTTAAACTGGTTGCTATATCTGCAACGGAGAAATGTACTTTCTTCAAAGTGTTTAAGATTTCAGACGATAAAATCATTATTTAGCCATTTTAAGGCCGCTACTTAAGCCCTGTTAAAGATTATCGTTTCCTGATTCTTGAAAAGAAAGTTTTCCTAAACATTTTTACTGGAAGCCCATTGAGTTGGCATGTCTCTTTGCCAGTCTTAAATACCTATTTATTTCTTTGTCTGAGACTCATTAAGGAGATTGAAAGATTGCTGGATATTACCATGTCACTGTGGAAATCTCATTTAAAGTACCGCAGACCCCTTCTTTTCAGAAAGTAGGTCAATAATTCACCATCTGGTTCATTTGATGACAGTTTAGGGAAACCAGTGCACTGAAATTTCATGTGGTGTTATGGATTAGGTCGGATCCTCGCCTCAATAAAAATTTATATTGTCCTTCTGAGTCCTACTGTGATTATTCGTCATCAATGAGTCGCACTCTCAGATTTCCACACATCTGCTGTCTCATTCCAGGTGACCAAATGTTTTCAAAAGATGCCATTACATTTGGCTAAACTAACACAAACACAGAATGCGACACCTTTCATAGTCCACCAGAGTGTTACCAGACTGTGTGTGTGTGTGTGTGTGTGTGTGTGTGTGTGAGTGTGAGTGTGTGTGAGCGGGGCGGGTGTTCATCCGCAATTCACAAATGCACTCAGAGTCACTTATGGCTGAGAGGAGGACACAAGGCAACTTCTGGCTGGTCTTTGTCCCCTGGGAGGAGAGTCAGTTAATGTAACTGCCATGTGCTCCATGCTGGCAGCCAGGGAACTCATATGGCCATCTTCACATGAGACAATGTGCTTGTGAGTGATTGAGAGAGTGAGAGGATGTGAATGATTGAGAGGAGTGAGAGTGAGGAGAAAGGGTAAGTGTGAGAGAGACACTGAGAGAGAGAGAGAGAGAGAGAGAGAGACAGACAGACAGAGATGGAAAGGAGGGAGAGAAAGAGATGTGGGCCAGCTGCCATGGAATGTTCTGCCAAAACGAACACGCTATTTGACCTGTGATGATTGCCACATCTGACACATTGTCTGCATATGAAGGTCTGGCTCTCCCCACAACCTGACCATGTTTGAATTGGTGCCTCACTTATTGTGGCTTCCTGAATTTGGCCTGGAGCCTCACGGTTGGGAAATGCTATACTGATTATGTACACATTTCCCAAAACGCAAGATTTAATTGAGCAAGAGTGCGTGCTGAAGAGACCAAGGCTGTCTGTGGAAGCCCGTGAACTGAAGAATGCAGTGGTCTGCAATTACCTCAGAAAGTGCCTTCATGGCTCATTGCATGGCAGTTCACCTCCAGCAGTGTCGGGGACCAGAGGTGCTTTTAAGAGATTTTGATCATCAATAAAAGATTTCACTCTCTGTGAAACCACACATTTGGAGGCCCTTCAGCTTAACCTTTTCACACAGACCTTTCACGCCATGCATTTTTGGTCACACAAATGATTTGTACGCTGCATTTTACTAGGCTCATGGCAACATTAAAGAACTGTGTGTTTAGTGCTCTTCAGACTCAAGTTAAATGGAGGCCACTGACTTTCCCCCCTTTTTTCGTGTCTACTGCTTCGACTTGTAAGGATATTGCACCATCTGTATAAACAGCTGCCACTGAAATGGCCAGGTCACCAGCTAAGAGCAGTGAGTCTTCTTAGAATTTCAGGCTGAAGCTAAGGAGAAACAGTCAGTCTCCCACTCAAAACAGGGTTACCTAATCCCTCCTTGCTGTGGCTGAGATAAGAAGGTTTCACTATTGACATTACCTATCAAGGTCAAAACACGGAAAATAATGTCTTAAGCCACAGTGATTTCCTGTACCGCGCGCTAAGCACAATGTGTGATGTCAGTGCGTTGCCGGAGCACGGTGAAAAGTCAGTGTAAAAACACTATTGTTTTTCAATCACCGGTCAGGATTTAAAGAACAGCAAACACCACATGCTACCATACTGCAATAGTGTAAACATTTATTAAGAGATTTGTACAATTTGTTTTTTTCTGTTGTGTTGAGAGGAAGATCAAAACAACTAAATAACACAAAATGCATGCAAATAAGTACAGAATCCTTACATTTCTTTTTGTAAATACTGCACATACAGCAAAAAGCATGGTAAAAAAAAAACACTGATGTTTTGTTTTGTCAACAATACACAAAACCTTTACAGAGGTAATCACATTTTATGTATTGACTCATCTAGATACTTTTCACCGCCTTTTATGTTCTTTCTTTATAAAAATCTGACATTTAACAGTTAAATGTGTAACTCTACAATACCATGGTGAAGCAATGAGAAGTGGATCACAAAACTAGGCTACTTCTCAAATACAGCAGGTAATTACGACACAATGCCACCCCTATCAAAATATTGACAGCAACAACAAAATTAGATCAGAGATCGATAATCTGAACATCTTTCCTTGAATGTATAATCAGATAAACAATAGCCTACAAGTTCACAGCAAGATGAGATGGCCTGTGTGTTGGTCTCCAAAACGGCTTTAGCTTGTGCCATAAATAGACAATACTTCAACTGCTTTTTATTTCTATAGCAAAACACATACTCTTCAGCACAGACCTCTGAGTACAAGACCACAATAGATAAATAAATACCACGTCAGATATATATTCCTCTTTCTTTTGCCAGGAGAAAATACCGTCAGAGCTTGTCAAGGCAGAGGTTGAAATGCATTCCTGCAAAAACCATCTGTCCAAATCTTCCAATGTGCACATATATCTCCTGTCAATTGGAAATGAATTTGATCTTGTGCTCCAATATCCTAGACTTTTTAGTCATTTATTCTCATTTATGTTCAACCACTATGAACAAATGCATTACACACATAGACATTCATTCTGTTGAAGAAAACTTTTTTTTTTTTTTGATTCAGCAGCTATTTCACAATTTTATATTTTATGCAACCACAAAATATAGGTAAATATTGAAACAAGGAATAGATTACACTGGCTTTAAGGTATTTATATCAGAGTTTGCTTAGTGCATCTGGTTCACCATTTTGAGGAGTGAGGGTCATAGTATTGGTAAACTGATGACTCGCTGAGGAAACTGACCTCTGGGATGAATGCCTTAACTTCCTTCTGAATCCCACACCTCGCTTTTGCCGATCTCTCAGATACTCCTGATAATTTTTTGTCAATAGTGTGTACAGAAATGGATTGATGCAACTGTTGCTGTAAGCCAAACAGGTCACAATGAAGTTCACATACACCATTGTTCTGTGAGAGAGGCCTTCATTTCCAAAGTAGTATATACTCAGTAACTGCCACAACCAAAATGGTAAAAAGCATGCCCAGTAAGTTAGAACAATACTGAAGATCATGTAAAGTACCTTCTGCTTGGGGCAACTTGTCACACCTTCAGCTGTGACAACAGTAGTCTGTGAAACCCAGTAAGTTCTTGCTAGTTTAAGGTACAAAAAGCCAATAATTAATCCAGGAGCCAGGATGCAGGTGTTAAACAAAACTGTCAGGTAGACTTTGTAGGGACCGATCTGCCAGGTTGGATGACACATTCGTTTCATATGACCTTTCTTGTCGAGCCTACTTTGAAGGTCTATCATGATCATAGTGGGCAGCGCCAACAGAAACGACACGATCCACACCACACAAGTGACCATCCGCCTGTAACTTCTGGATCTCCCAAATGTGTCCAGAGGGTTGACGACTGCCAAGTACCTCTCCGTACTCATGATAGTCAGAATGAAGATGCTGGCATGCATGGTGAGAAAGTCCAAACTGAAAATAATCCGGCATCCAATGTCTCCAAAGTACCAGTCCTTTGCGAAATATGTGCAAACTACAAAAGGAATTGTAAAAAGATACAGAAGATCCGCTAGAGCCAGGTTGACAATGTAGACATACATAGATCCTGTTACGCGGACAGATATATTCATGATGACCAAGGTGTATACATTCCCAACAACCCCGATCAGGAACATACCGGTGAGCACCGTTCCTATCAAAGACGTTACGAAAACATCATTGAATGATTCAGATTGTTCTGCGTAAGGGACGGGTGGAGATGCGTTCACAAACACATTTATCGACGAGTTTTCCAGAGTCCATGGAGTAGTTGAATGCCGTCCCACTGTGCCCATGTTCATTATGTTAAGAATGCGACCAAAAAGGTATCACAAAATCCCCTTTCCTCAAAGCAAATCAGCCGCAAATATATTCCGCAATAACCTTGCAGATAAAGTACTGACATTACGAAAAATTGCAAACAATTAACGTGGAGTTCAATGAGCAAAATTCTATCCAAAGTGTCAAAGTGGACGGACTATCCGAGACAATCTGAGAAATATTCTTGATAACGCAGCCTCTCTCCTCAGAAACGTGACAAACGCATAGAATCCTCAAAGTCTTCTTTCACTTTCCCAATGAACCGGTGGTGAAAAAAAGACAGCTTTGGCTGTCCGAAGAGGGTTTGAAGGTGGGATTATGCAAAATAATCTCATATGATTTGAAGTAAAGTTGTTCCAGATATCTTTGCAGTTAACTTCGTGGCAACACTCTGGACAGCAGTGCGCAACAGCTATCCTTTCGCTTGTGCTTGCCGCGCTTAGGTAGCCAAGGTTAAAGCACTCTCCTCAGTTGATCGCTCCGAACAGCTGCAGAAAGACAACGGAGAAGTCCTGCTCACACTGACAGAACACCTGTGAGTGTGCGTGCATATGCGTGCGTGTGTGTGTATGTGTGTGTCTCTTCTGCGCGCGCGCGCCTATGCGTAATATTCTCCAAATTTAGGCTATAAGGTAGAAATATTGCTAAGCTAAATTGACTACTGTAAACACAAGTTAAATGACATTTTTAGCTTCTATAATACCCCCGCCAAGACAATCCTGGAGATAGAAGATTTGTGACAGGAATACAGATTGTTAGAAGTACAAAACCCTTTGGAACGCAACGGTAGCTTATTTTTTTGTATAGAGTTCAGTATGATATAGTGACGCACGCAGACAATTTTAGAACCATTTTCAGACTGAAAGTAACATGCAATTAGTGCCTATTAGAAGTCTATGCATTGCGCTGTGCATCGGTAATGATGCAGGTGTCATATCGAAGTGCTGTCACTGCGTGTGTCCTTGATGCCTGTTGGCACGTCTGTTGATGGGTGAACATTCTAATCGTTTCGTTTTTACGTTTTATGCCTTCTCACACAAATGTTGCTGCTAGCCCTTTTGTCTTGAGGTATTGACTGCATTGAATATTACTGATGGTGAAGGAAAGGTATGCTGGGCTGAGCATGCAACATATTCATTTGTATTTTGCATCTGCTATTGTGTTGAATATTGGGAAGCCTAAGAAAAGAAACAGATTTTATGGAAACAGAAGTGATTTGAGGTACCACTTCACAAATTGAGCTACCACTCCACAGATCTGTCTAAATGAAATGGACAAGAATTTGTTGAAGTTATTCTCACAAAAAAAAGAAGTATTTCTGAGGCAGATTAGAATGAACACTCCAACTTAATGAGAATGGCTTATGTGTTTATTGTCTGGCTGAGGAAGCAAAGCACTCTCTTCACCTAAGTGCCATCTCAGGTTTAGGTTTGTTAGCTTCCAGGGTGGCCCCGGTGTCAGTCACATGACCCAGGAGCAAATCAAGAAAAGCAGCCACTGGAATAAATCAATGACAGGCAACATGGGAAAGCAATTTTACCAAACCCACCCAAGCTTTTTGTAAACAAACTCCACACACTTTGCCAAGCAGTGGGAAAGAAGAAGGGGAAAATACACATCTTTGTTTATGCTGTTTGATGCGGGATTGATCTACTAAAGGTGTTCAGTGCATTCAAAGCCAATTGGATTGTAGACACTAGAAAAGCCTATATTGGGCTGAATATTTGCGTAAGAATGTAAAGAGTCTCCATTTGCTCTTACAGAACACTATGCAGACTAAGTGTTTTTCAGACAGTATGGTCAAATTCATGTCTTACATTTACGCATAGTTAAATAATTTTATGAACTAATTTTATCAATTAATTATATTTTTCAATGTGAGTGTAGTATTTTATGCCACTGTACACCTACGCAGTAATGACAATAAAGAACTAGGCACAGGGTAACTGAGAGTGAGCCCAACCATCATGCCAAAAACAAAAGTGCGCAAATGTTTTCAGTGAACGTGACTCATGGTA
>JASCIP010000023.1:16806926-16820359 GCA_034783695.1 Sardinella gibbosa | reverse complement strand
TCCAGAGCCAAAGAAGGCCCCTCTCTCACTCCCGCAGCCCGCTCATCAGAGGTGACCTCTCTCCAAAACATCCTCCGTCCGTATCAGATGATGTCCATAATAGCCCCTCATTCATTTTCACTATGTTTATGTCCTGTAAGGAGGCCACACACACACACACACACAAACACTCTCTCTCTCTCTCTCTCTCTCTCTCTCTCTCTTTCTGTCTTTCTCTCGGTCTTATATATATATATATATACACACACACACACACACACACACACACACACAAATACTGAGCCTCAGAGTTTAATCATAAAGCGACACCATCTGTGTTTATGTTTAGTTTTTATAGTGCGATTGTAATCGCTATGAGCTAGTGTCTTTATTTCCAGGCCGGGGTTCTCTATCTTACAATAGGCTTTGGGGATCTCAGAGTTGAGGGCTTTAGATAGCATCTGCGTTCTTAATAGGAATCCAAGCAGGCTCTTTTAGTCACACTTTCCTCAGCTGTGGAGTAACGGCCACTTGTGGTGCGGTACTTTTAGGCAATAGCAGTTTTCATAGAGCTACTACTACTACTACTACTAGACACACACACATATTTTACAACATTTATAGGGCCTTGTAGGCTGATGAGAAGAGGCGAGTTACAGTATAACAGAATTTAATAAAATTATATTTATCTGGCTCTATAAAGTTATCATGTCATAGTACCATATTGTTGCAGAGTCGCAACAAAACCATTGCGCTGTTGTTGTGGAAAAACCTGTAAATTACACAGGAAGCTATGTGGAAATATCACACATAATCATAAGTCAGTGCTGTTATAGGAAAGAAATATGGCAAAAATATATAAAAATATATTTAAAAAATATGTGATGATTAATTAACAATAGCAGTGGCATGCCGTGATGATGAGTGGATGTTGACACACACAGGCATGTACTGGTACTCAACTTTTAATAATTATTATTATTATTATTTATCCCACAAGAGTTTTTTTTCCGTTGATGACATTCTGGAGGCCCTTTTATGTTGAGCACCCTGTAGCTTTGAGCGTTGCAGGAAAGTGCTCCCTTTCTCTCTTTTAATGGGACTTGATTCAGTGGAGATATTGGGAAAATCATCAGCTTGTGCAGATTGGGTATTCTATCTGATGAGAATGGCCACTGGGAGCATAGAGAAACAACAGAAACAAAAAGAAACGGTAAAAAGCTTTTTGAATGGATGAAAATGACATGAAAAAGCCGTTCTTGATATCATCGTTTCATTGCTTTGAACTGCAATCCTCGATAGAATGCATTTGCAACCCAAAAACAAGTCGATACTTTCCAGGGAATACCCCGCATTTCATCCGATCAATTGTTTCCGCCCGAGGCCGCATGTTATTGGACCGCCTCTTTCAGCCACCTTATCTAACCGTGGGAATTAAGTTCATGTATCCAGGTGACCTTAGATCACATTTTTCATCATCTCCATAATGGGGTAGCTAGTCGGCGAATGCACGGACAATGAACACTGATTCGGAACCATTCCAGGGTTCTCCGGAATTCAGTTGTGGATTAGAGTGGTCAGAGCTGGCAGGGCAGACGGGTAAAAATGGGCCAGTGACAGTTAAGACTGGGGTGGGCTGGCTCCTCCCAGAGCGCTTATTGATTGGCCGAGCGGATGTTGCGTCTGACAGGCTGTGGCTTATAAGGCGGGACGCATTCCCTCCATGCAGTAGTAAACATAGAACTCAGTCCCCACGGGAAGAGAGCAGAGCAGAGCACACACTCAACTCGGCCACCTGTCTGACTGTCAAACATGGCTACCTTTGTTTCGGTGAGTTACTGCAACTGTCACCCTCTTGTGCCCGAACACTTTCTAAATCTTCTAGATCTGTCATGTTGAAGTCACAGTGTTAACCCATTTAAAATAACCAACATCATTGCTCTTTATCAGCCACTGCTTTGTGTTTCATAACTTTTGCATCTTTCTTTTTGTCTCGGAGGGGGGTAGGGGAGAAGCACTTTGCAGAGCATTGTGGGGATTCAGCGGTTAAGTAATGGGAAGGGGGTGTTCTTGCTCTGTCTTGTAAGTTGACCTAATAGAAGGGACTTTCCTTCCGAGGAATAAGTGAATTGAAACAGACTGACTCCTTACAAGAGTCAAAAAATGGGATGTATGCCAATATTTGTCAATAGTAGAAGATCAGAAGGGGGACATTAGGCCACCTCGCCCTTCTGCCTAAACCAAAATTTACTTTAATGGGAAAATCTGGTGTGAATCAATCCATAGTCCTGTTGTTTAAGGTCATAGAGTGCTGATGGCTGGGAAAACTTTATTATTGTCTCTGTTCTTATTTGCAAGTACAATACATTCTATTTTTTTTCGTTTCTTTATTTTTTTTTCTACAAACTATTTATTTTTTTACATTCACCAGTAATACCAAGGGGGAAACATTAGGAACACATGACTACATATACTGTAACACCAGCACACATAACACCATGGGAGAAACGTGGAGAACACAACATGGCAAACAAAAGGTTGGGGAAACTTGACACAACACATGACCCAATACTAAACAGGCAGCTCGCACTAACTGAATGGGGCACAAAAGCTCACTATCAGTTTAATTCCCTGCTGTATGCCCCATTCAATTAATGTTGGCTGCCTCCCTCTTATTCAATCTACTGTATGCTGTATCACAGACAGCACTTTGTGACCTTAAAGGAATATTCCACCCAAACAAGAAATTAAGTCAGTCTCGGTCACCCCCAGACTTAAAACAGTGGACAAAAACACTGCTCCCAAAGCAGGACAACGCCTGGACGGATTTTAACCAGTTTTTTTTAACTGTTTTAAGTCTGGGGGTGATCGAGACTGACTTAATTTCATGTTTGGGTGGAATATTCCTTTAAACAACTTTTAGATTGAATCACACCAGATGTCTCCTTCAAAAAGTCCACCAGTCTATTTTCCAGATAAATGATTACCTACTATGTTATTACTCATGATTTTTTTTATATTGTAATCCGTTAATCAGTCTTCTCTGATAAAAAAGGGTGATCTTGCTGTACCCATTTGCCAACCCAGCTCGGAGCAAACAGGTTAGGCTACTCATCAATAGGGAATTGTGAACGTGTGGTTTGCAAGTGCAACACAAGCATCATTATGAAACTGGGAGGCTTTGCCAGACTTGTTCTCTTCTCTGCCTGGGTTTCATCAGCCACCTGACTCTAATACTTACTCTCTCCCTCTTGTCAGTATGCCCGTTTAAAGCTCGCTAGCGATGTTACATCAGAGGTACCTGTCAAAATGCTTGATTTGCAAGTGTTCAATTTGCTGTCCTATCCATGCTGTTGTCATTTGCATGTTCCCCTTCTGTTGTTGCTGTTTTTGATGTTGTTGCTGTTTTTTTGTTGTTGTTCTCATTGTTGTTTTTGTTGTTTTGTTTTTATTTGTTTTTTTTTTTGGTGGGCCATTGTTGTCGATGGGTGTAGCATGATGCCAACGCTGTGGCACGGATCCGTGTAAGTGTTGGTGTTTTGACCCAGAGCCAGCGGTAAAGAGGAACACAGATTCCTTGTGCACCACTGAAAACTGACTGGAGTGACATGCTACAATGGCCTGCCTTAATCCATCACCGTTGGTCTTTTTGAAAGCAGAAGTTTGACCAGAAAAGCAAAGCAGAAGTGTTTGCGCCTTGTGGTTGTGTCCTTCACACACACTGAGTGTTAAATAACCCACTGCTCACCCCTACCACTTGCCCCCCTCCCCCACCCCCCTCTTTTGGTCTTGACTAACGGGTCACCAGCGGAATGGGGTGGGAGGGATGGGTGGATCGGATCAGCAATGTCCAGTCTTTTATCAGATAAATTTGATACAATTTATAGTGTTCAAGGTTCAGGTAGGCTATAGATAAATATTATTAGGCCTACAGTAGATTAGTGGTGAAAGTCCAAGTTCAGATGAATTCTAAATGAGCTCTGCTCTCAAAGCTAACGCTCTCCTGTGCTAACTGCAGACAGACATCTGTTTGCCACTCAGGCTTTATTTACATGCTAGCAGCTAGCGACTATCAGTGCCCAGAGCTGAGATAAAAGACTGGACGTTCTGGTTCGTTGGAAAAGAAAAGCAAGCACTGGCCACCCACCTTTATACAGTACATGTATGCAACACCTGTTCCAGTAGCCAAGCCCACAAAGACCAGCCCATTCGGCTCTGTGACCTGGCATGGCAGACTTTCCTTTGTTACATTTGTGTGCTACTGATGAGTTCTATTTATTTTAAGCCTGTGTTTACTTGAGCTTTGATTCACATCAGTGTGTGAAATGAGTGTGTGTGTGAGTGTGTGTGTGTGTGCGTCTGAAAAAATGAGCAATCAGTGAGCTGTGACTGAGCATGTGCAAAAAGCTTTATCAGGCTGACAAAGTAGTGGATGTTTTTTTTTTTTTTTTTCGTTGGTGGTGTGTGTGTGTGTGTGTGTGTGTGTGTGTGTGTGTGTGTGTGTGTGTGCATGGTGTTGACGTGTGCTGAGCACAAATGTGAAGACCTCAGTGAACAGAGTGCACTATTGCCTGAAACTGCCTTTGTGGGCTAATTAATCTTGTAGCTAAGACAGTTTTTAGAGTTTAACAAGTTTTTAACTCAGCTTTTGACCATTTGGAACTCTTAAAAAACATATTAAAGTATAGAAAGTGGCTATGTTAGTAAAAGAGGAATTTCCCCAGTTGTTTTGTATGAACGAATCAGAGTAGAGATAAAGATAGAGATAAAACAGGCAGTTTTTTAGTTGTTAGTTGATCCCGTCAGCCTATTCATCATAGACACAGTGTGAGATTAGAATCCAGATTTGGTTAAAATAATCCAGAATTTGTATTCTCTTAGACCAAGTTGTGAGATAGTATGTCCATTTCCAAATTGTTTAGATCACCATCAGGCTGGGAAAAGTGTGATTGTATGCATGATGATTGTAATTCACCAAAGGGGGATTCAAAGAGAAATGATGAAGCATGAATTACCTTAGAGGTAGCTTAAGGCAAAGACATTAATTGTTTTGACCAAAAATGAAGCCTGGTTCTCTTTTTCCAGGTGCTGGAAGCTACTCGAGTGACGCGCCGAAAAAGCAACATGGCACTGAAATGGGAGGCAGGGATTTATGCCAACCAAGATGAGGCTGAGGAGGAAGAGGAAGAAGAAGAGGAGGAAGAGGAAGAGTAGATTCTGAACTCCTCCAACTCCCCCCAATATAGAAGGCTAAGCTAAATAAATATGGGGGGCATCTCCGGCGGACAACCCAGTGTATTTATTGAAGTAAGGGGGCTCCATATGACAGGAGTGAAGGAATTGAAAGCGGGGCCACCTGCTGGTGTGGTGGACAAACAGATGAAGGCCTCTATTCACCTTTTAGCAGGATCACTTTCTTTTATTGCTTCAGGGTTCTGTTTGCGATTTTCTACTTGGTATTTTTTGGAAGTGTGTTCAGCACAGGGAATTGTGCTACTCTGAGCATGAGACGTATTTTGGTGGTATGATTGCTGCTTCAGAGCTTTGGAGACATTTTTTAAGATGAAACGGATAAATAAATCTGTCTATTTAGTCAACAAGAGATCTTTTTGAAAGGACTGGTTTCTATCAAACGCTTTGGGATTTCCATGAAAACTGAAGAAGTGTGTCCTGTTTCATCTCTTTTTTTTCCTTCTGGTTTTGGCCCTGGATTTGTGGAACTTTCATCGACATACATTGAATCCCACTCCGCCCACTAGCTTTGAGAAGTATCAACACACGTAGCCCATGTCTAGTGAACCAAAAGGACTATCTAAATATATATCAATATGGATAACCATTTTTTTATATACGCGTTAAAACTATTTCTGCAGTTCTCCTCTTTTGTTTCTCCACTGCATCTTCAGAACAGAGTATCCGCTGGTTAAGTTAGGAGTTGAAAGCATGGATTTTCCGCAACCTATAAATAATAACAAAATAAAAAGATAAATAAAAATAAAAAGATGCAGCAGCCTGTGGTCTAGAGAGCACATGCAGGGCCCCTGGAAGTAGCCGCTCCGCTCCGCTCGGCTCCGCCCGGCTCCGCCCGTCAATCAGTGTCTCCGCATGTGAAGGAGGATCAAGGAAGTAGGATCCTATTGGTGGGAAATGCCTTTCTGCAGATGTGCCATTTTCCATTCTCTCCAAGCAGGAAACGAGAGAGTAACCACAAAAAAAGAGAGAGAAACAGGATGTTGATTGTTTGTGGATGTAAGCAGATGGGCCAACCTGCTGGTAATGCGACATACCTTAAAAATGCACTTGACAGTTTTATGAGTGAGGAATTTATTTTTTCTGATTCATTTTTTTTCAGGGGTACCTAGTAGTTTGTGATTAGAGTGAATAGTCAAGTGCAGACAATCAAATCATGCTCTTGGTTTTGTTTAGAAAGATTACAGTGTTGTTTATCTACCAGCAATCAGTATCAGTATTATGAGACCAAAGCTTTGATCAAATACGCAAAGATAAAACACACATGGTCTCAGTATGTTTTACAGTAGTTAGTTCATTGGCGCAAGGACTCTGCATGACTAATAGTCCTGGCAGGTTCAGAGGCCTTAAGCTAGTCATACACATGGTTTGTTGGTCATCCACCTGGTCACAGTTTTTGGTCAGTGGTTCAGGTGAAGGCCACTTAGTGACACATCTTACACACAAATATTTATAATGTCACAAATACTGTCTGTATTTGAGTATGTGTATGTGAGTAGAACAGAACAGCTGCCTAAAGTGTTACTGGTCTAAGCCAATCGATTCAAGGCAGGCAGTTAGTAGCTGTGATAAAGGTGCATAAAGGGTTGTCTGTTTTTGCTTTGTCATGTGGAGATGTTGTGGTATAGGAATATAGGAACCTTGCAGTTTCATGGGGAACTACCAGTATGGGCAAAAACATGGCAACTATCATGTGAGTGCAGTCTGGTTGGGTTAGGACTTTAACATCATAGGCAGTGGAGACACTGTTCACAGACAGAAAAGAGGTAAAGTGAAAGAGATAGAAAGTGTGAAATAGATAGAAATATAAATGGTGACAGAGAAAAAATGAAATGAAGTAAAGGATGGATAGAGGAGATACAAGCAATCAGTTGAATTCAGTAGCACTTGGATAGAGACTGATAAATAATAAAATATTCTTCCTGTAATTCACCTCTTCGTCTGAGAGGGTTAATGTACAAATTCTTCACTGCATTGTGGTTTTCGTGTCGCCTTTTGCAAACAGGATCGAGGCAGATCTGAAACCATGTTCGGAAGTGCAATACCTCCGTTTAGCCTAAAGAAATCAGCATGGTGGAATGACATGATTTCTTTTCCATTTCAGAAATCATTCATCTGTTTCCCCCGGCATCTACAAACAGACAATTCCACTTAATACCTTCTCCTTTGTAGAATTTCAAGAATTCCACTGTCGCTGAGCATGTGTTATCAAAGTAAATCTCATTTTTATATGCATATAATATATATATATATATATACTCAAATGTATTTAATGGGCGGTTCTTATTGTCCCTTTATAGGTATTCCTTGTAACTTCAAAAGTAGAATGGCACATGCGTAGTACATTTCCGTCTTGGCAAGTATTGATTTGCAGCCACTGAGCTGAGAAAAAGTGTATTTACCAGTGTGGCTGTCATTAACACCAAGCAATTGGAAATTTGTTGGTGAAGTGTTGTAAGCTGAATCACTCACACTTCAACCTTACTGTAGGAAGAAAAAAGTGTGAGATAACATAGGATAATAATAATAAGCATTATTTAAGAGCTGGCTTTGCTCAGAAGGGTAACAACATTTTCTGACTGACAAAGTATATATATATACAGTTAATGACAATTGCCCTCTTGTTTATTGGAAATGGCAAAGCAATGAGTGAGGAAAAAGAGATTTGAATCCTCTGTGAAGGAAATATGATTTGTACTTGGGTTCTTTGATGTGGAGAATGAATGGTTAACAGTTGCTTTTCTACAAGGAGATTATTCTTATTATTTTTTATTTGTGCAGTGAGGACAGTGTACTTGTGGATGGAAAATAGTGATTTTTTTTGTTTGCGAATGACAGGCATTTCAGTATGTGTGTATGCTTTTTAGAAAAAGAAAAAAAGAAAAACAATAATTCTATCAACTGCTATTTTGTGTCTCTGGAGCCATTTAGGGGCAGAAATCATGCTTTCATTCTTCCCAATCAGAATGCTAAGATTTTATTGTTCATGGCAAGCCTTGTGTATGTGTGTGCGTTTGTGCGCACAAGCGTGTTGATTGTGTGTTACAGAAATGCAGAGGTATCTTGCTTAGCCTATACTTGTTGCTTTCCTTGCGTGCCCACCCACCCCCACACTGTACAGTATGTATTTGGCTGCCATAGAAAGTGGTGTAAAGCACTAGGGCATCGCCTTAGCTATTGTAGAATACACAGATAGCACAATGCATTTCAAGTATTTCTGACAATAATGCTGAACTGCTCCATATTACTATACAGTGCAGATGGATAGAGGGTGATATCTGATTTAGATACTGGCCAACTGAGAGTAATCAACTGATTAGTGTGATGATGGGATTGAGGATTGTTTTGTTTCATTTGTAAAGTTATTAGGTGTCTATTGCACATCCCCGTTGGTTTCATTATAATGGAATCAAAGGGGTATGGAGTTGAACCATGGGCCCAGTGGTGCATTACTGTGATAATATTCTAGAAATCACAGTATATTTCTGCTGATTCTAAATAGCCCATGTACAGTACATTGAAAGACAGGATGTAGATGCCAGGAAAGCTGTTGACTCTTCCACAGGTATTTAATGATTTAGCATCACCCAGAGAGATAACGATCTGGCTCCACAATATAGCTATTTAATTTAGGACAGTACACAAGGACTAGACAGAACCTACCACAACCCTAAGCAAAGCCTTAAGTTAAAGATGAAATATATCTTACAACCACCCAAGGACTGTTATGAAAGTGAAGCCCTAAACACAACCAAGCATTGGAGGATTGGAGCTGGAATCCGAGCACCATAAAAATGCATGGAGACATACTGTAGACATGCATACGCAGTATTACTATTACACCTGCTATGTGCTCATCAGCAGGGATATAGACACCAGAATTTTAACCTTAAGCAGAGGCTTAAGACACAAATAGCCTGCTTTGTAAATGTAGGATCCTTCACACACACGCACACACACACACACACACACACACACACACACAATACTTGTTGCAAAAAGAGGAATTGAGCTGCATTGCTTTTTGTTGTTTATAGTTAATAAATATTGCAATTTCTGCCGTAATTGCAGGCTTATAGCCACCTCTCTATATAGGAGGTCAGGTGGTTCTTTTCCACAGGAGAGGATACCAAAGGAGTGGTGACAAAAAAAGTCGTGTTGGTTGTGAGAGAATTCTGTTCCCCTGTGTTAATATGTTAACCACTTGTATGTTCATATTCTGCTTATATTGTTTTATAATTACTGTAAGACTCACAAGTATACACATACAGTATATAATTATTTTCTCATTAAAAACAAAATTATGAATTTGTGTGTGCTTCCTCTGTTGACACTATTCACAAGTTATTGAACTATTATTATTATAATAATTCCCAATATGTGCCATGCAAGATGACTCAGCTGAATAGTGTAGGCTAGGCTATTTGTAAATGAATGTGGCTGAAATTATCATTTTAACTGACACAAACAATCCATTTATTCATCAACAGATTCATTTTTGAGATGTTTTATTAAAGTAGCCATTAACTGCAGGCTTTGTTGAGGAATCAAACAATTTTACATATCCCACTGAAATATATGTTCCATTGTAGGCTACCCATTATTTGCAAAGTTTGCAAATTGAAATGCATCCAAATAGCCTAGTAGGCCTATCTTCAGACCTATGATAAGATAACAGTTCTTGCCACATTCCGCACACCTGAATTCTGCCCCCTACTGCTCCCGGAAGCGAGGTTAAAGGTGTGATAAAGCCAGAGAGTTTAGAAGGAGCAATATTTAAGGAGTCAATATTTAAGAATCTTTGATAAAGCCTAACTTCGTATCATTTCAAATGCAACGACAACACTAGGCCAAAGATTCCCTTGGCATAAGCTGTGAGTAGCCTAAGCTAGTTTACTTAAGCCCACGTCACTGCCTCACATCTGTTTCATTTCAGAGACAACTTCCCCATGCTTGGATGACGCCATCAACACACCCCGTTTAAACGGAGTCAAAAGACTTTCCTTTTCAGACACGGAAATACATATCGTGGATCACAGGGAGGCAGGTATACTAGTCATTCCGGTTGCTCACAGAACGTGATGACCAGTTAGGAGCTCTGTATGGCACATCTGGCAAAACGTGTCGCTAGAATAACTGGATTGGTCAATACAACAGAAAAAGTCATGTCGGACGGAGAGATTTAAGGACGATTCCTTTAAGTTAACGCCCGGATTGTAACTTTATTTGCTGCTGTTTCTGTTATCCGGTGATAATGGTAACTTTACGGTGTAATGTTGGGCTATACATTGAACCTGTGGTCTTCTGCGCGCAAGTGGCCAGTGCGTTTTACGACACTGGTCTACAGTCGACTGTCAAAGAACGATTCGAAAATACTCCGAATTTTACAGACACTGACAGTCAGCAAAAGGCTATATCCGACTTTTACATGGTTTACAATATGTTGGGGAAATTCATCCCAATTTTCCCAGCTATAATTTTAGCCAAGTGTGGAGACAGAGGTTACCGAAAGTTACCCATAGTTGTCCCTTTGATCGGGTACTTCATCGCCAGGCTTTTTCTTGTTTTCGTAATCGTTTTCAACTTGCCCCTTGAAGTTATGTACGGAGGAGCAGTGGTACACGGCTTGTGTGGAGGTTTCTCCTCGTACTGGGCAGGTGTGATGGCACTTGTCTCTCTAAGCACGTCCGAGGAGGAGAGGTCCCTGCGCATTATACGGATGGAGCTAGTCTACGGCTTAGCTGGGCTCTTTGGGAGCTTGGCGTCCGGACACCTTTTCCAGCTGTATACACTCGAACTAAAAAATGGTGTCATTCTGGTTGGACTGAGTGTGATGCTGTATTTCTTCTGCCTTGTCTACTCAACATTTGTCCTACAGATTGTTCGCTCAAATGGAAACAGGGAGCGCCGTGAAAGCGCTGGCATACTCGAACAAAGTTTTAAAAATACCACCAACATTGTGCTCCTGTTTGCTGGAGGGATCCTGTATGACGTTGCTGTCGGGGGAGGCATGGAAATCTTGGTGTCTTATGTCATGAAAGAACCACTGAACTGGGACGCCAAACAGATAGGGTATGGCAATGCTGCAGGATTCGTGGTCTTCATCACAAGCTTTTTGGGAGTGAAGCTGTTTTCCAGATGCTTCAGTGATGCATCACTTATTATCATCGGAATGCTGTCGTTCTGTGCCGGGATTTACTTCATGGCCTTCGTGACCTCTACGTATTTATACTATCTAGGTAAGTGTCAGTGACAGAGGTTCCTATGTGGCCGATGTATTGGTGACACTTAATGATCATCTAAATTAATATGTCATTAACAAAAATCATTAGTCATAAACAAATCCTTAAAAGATTTGTTAAGATGGACTTACAGTATGCTGTAGGCCTACAACTAATTTGCTAACATATAGGCTTACTGTAAACAGTCACATTAACAAACATAAGAGATTTTTACATTTAAATACGTTTTTCATACATTTATTTTGGGATTGTGATGGTTTGTCCAAAAAAGCATTGCCACCAGTAATGCACTTCATTTTAATTATAAGCTAGCTGTTACAGGAAAAAATTCCACATGGTGCTAAGGCTTCCATTCAGTAATGTTGAATAGCCTACATCAGTGAAATAAATAATGGTCCATTAGTTGAAAGTCTGAGGTAATTATGACATTGATTTATTTAATGGGACAACTTTGATTTGAAGTTTAATGTCCGGCCCTGTTGCCTTATGTAGTAGTAGACTAATGACCAAGTTGAATTCAAAATAATAATGCAAAGTATGCTGCTTTAGATTGCAAATATGTTATTAAACTTGACAGAAGTAAGAATTTCTGAAAGTGTACCACCTCCACCCCCAGGAATCCGTGATGACACATCTTATTCTGAGTTTCTTATGACAACTGGTCTTAAAATTGTGGCATTAAAAGCTGGCACTTTAAGATGGACAGTAAGCAGAAGGAACCAGGCAGTAGAGACATCTGCAAGATTAGTGCTGATGCTGCAGATAACATAACCAAATCTTCTGTTATCTGTCGACAAAAATAGGGAAGTGAGAATAACTTCTAGCTGATAGGCGATGGTGATAATAATGTTTATGTTTAGCTATTCTATATTTATAACGAGAACCTTAGGGGTAAGAAGCTTATTGGTTGCACTGCAGAACTGTAGTCTCTCTAAGGTTCGATCTGACAGAGTGAGAGTTTCTTTAGCCTAGATATTTGCTCAATGATCAGTTTGGAATATTTTTTTTTCAGTAAGAAGAAACCCACCCACTATTACCAAAACTCACCCACTATTATTCATTTTAATTTCATTACTCAAGGAAATGTGTACAGAAGGTGTAAAAGAATGCTTTCATGGCTACCCCAAGAGTTTGGTTAATCCAGAGCCTGAGGGACAGGGAGTGTTTAGCCCACAGATCTGTATGTACAGTATAAATATACATTGGTTGTACAGAACAACAGAAATAAGGCATTACTGAAATACGCAACAAACTGCTTAGGCCCACACTTACTGTATGGCCATGGGCCAGAGGGCTTAAAGCACAACCCTAACAAAGAAGCACACACTCTCTGTGAAATGTTTGGCTACGCTAAATGTGACTTAAAATGATTGTATCAGCATTGACTGATAGCCTGCCTTAACCAACAGCCCTCTGGATCAGATATGCAGATACGGAATCAGATTCAGACTAGCTCTGTGGAATATGATAGGCTAATCGAGCAGAAGTGTGTAAGAGGGCATGGCCTGGGCTAAGACTGAGGCGATACATTCAGATTAACCCAGGAGTTTATCTATTTTATTTTATTTATCTATTAGTAATGCTAATGCATTCAGAGAAAATAATGGTTATGTGTTTTCTGTGTTAAAAACATCCCAAGTGAACCCAAGAGTTGGTTCTTCATAATGGACCTAACTCTGGGGTTGCATTGGTCTATGCCAGAGGCAGTAACCGTGGCAATGAGAGGAGATGAGTAGATGGCCAGGCAGTGCTCTGGTCTAGTTTGCTGTAGGGAGTGCACTGCCTTAGCCAGGCTAGTGCCGCCTATTGGTTCCAGTCAATTTCATTTGCCTCCACCATATAGTCAGGAAACTAACGAATCGCTTTTGTTTGCTTCGGCTGCCCAGATGCATTCCAGTGCGTACCATACGTCACGGCCAAACAGTAGCGATTGGTTGAAGCCACGACCAAAGAGTAGCGATT
>JASCIP010000023.1:16425917-16433417 GCA_034783695.1 Sardinella gibbosa | reverse complement strand
AGTGCAGGACCTGGACTCTGTTGGGAAAAGGGTTTGTTTAGTCCCAATTCATTTCCCAGTGACCTGTAGTGCACAGGGTTTGCATGTAATGGACGACCTGGACAGTGTGAGGTCCTTATATCAACAGTTGGGTTCTGTTTAGCTTGCCAAAAGTGTGAGAGCCTGTTTTTACATCAGTCATTGCACAGGCCTGCGTCTAATATTAGTGTGACGGCTTTGTTGTAAATGTCCGTTGTTTTTGGTTTTCTCCGACCCCCCTTATCTATCTTTTAATTCAGGGGTCTCAGGACATAAGAACTGACATCTGGTAAAAAGCCTTCATCTGCTTTGATTGCTTTTGCTAGTTTTATCTTGTAACCAAAAAGCATGGCATGAAATGCTGGAACTTGATTTGAGAGCAAGCATCATTGGTCCCTGTATCGCTGGGTTTTTTATGTTTGGATTAACCGCTAGTTATTAGTGCTCTTTTTCTTTTAATTGTTGCCTGAATATATATATATCTTATCCATCTATTGGCATTTCTAGCATTGTCCCATGAAATGTTTGTAATAACTTAAGAACCTTTGTGCTAAACAACACAGAGAATCTCTTTGATTCAATGATTTGTTATAATTGCTTTGTGAAGTGTTTACACTTTTTAGACAAGTTTAAAAGTCAGTAGATATCCCCCGTGGAGCCTATCCACAAACAACAGTATATCATGGAATAGAATGTAAATTAAAATGTGATACATGGTCCTTGATGGTTCTTACTCTTACTGTAAACACACACACACACACACACACACACACACACACTCAAACTAGGGTGCCTCAAACTCATCTTACAATAACGAGGAGCTGATGGTGGAGGTGGTGATATAGCCTTGCTAACAGGTATAAGGAAAAAACGGTGAAAGAAGAATGGCCTTTTTGTTTACCTGGATACCAGGTCAGGCCCTCTCTCTCTCTCTCTCTCTCTCTCCTCTGCCGTCCAATGGCTTCGCTCGCAGCTGTACAGTGGGGCTGTTGTCATTCCAGGGCCCTAAAAGCCCGCTGCCACCGTGGCCCCCCTCAGGGCCCTGCCGACACTGTCTGAGGCAAATTACTCTGCTGCTTCCTGGCTATGACACCACAGTCCCATTAGCTTTTAGTGCTTGTGCAAACCCCCCGCTGCCCTTCCAAGAAGACTACAAGAGGAAAGTGCCTCAAAGAAAAGAGTAAGGAGGGAGAAAGAAAAGAAAAGAAGTAAAAAAAAAAAAAAAAAAAAAAGAGGGAGGAAAAAAAACGGCAAGTTACGCAAGTCATCTTTAACACTCATGGCTATGAGAGGGGGCTTAAGAATAAGCACCAGCACTGCTGTGGACTCGATGTGCAGCCCCAGTCGGTCTTGCTTAAGTAAATATAAATTGCCTGAAACATTGGGTTTTACCGTTTTCCCACACAGGGAGTGTTGTTGCGCCGTTTTTGAAATAACTTGCTTTGTAACAACCTTCACCACAGATACTGAAGCATGTTTTTGTGACTCCTCTGGTATCTTCCCTATGGTATCTTGGCCCTGGAATAAAACATTTAAGGATATATGAGGTTTTTCCTCTCAATATGTCTAAAACCCCCCTTTTTTTCATTGGATAGAAAGATTTCTCTTTAGAGTCCTGGACAGATGGCCTCTTCAAAGATAACATGGCATCAGTCTCCTGATAGTACATTCCTCGTCATTCTACATCTGACTTGTTGTCTCGCCTTCTAAATCCCATTTGCCTGATTGCTGTCAGTTGTCGACTTAAATGAGAAAAGTGAGTTTGCTAATAGAATGTGGTTATGTGTGGATGCTCTTGACGCAAATAGCTTAAATGTGAGCTACTTGCGCTCTGTGGAGAATTAAACCCTCATAGGTCATCCAAACTTAGGCTGTCCTGGCCCCTTCGTGCTCTCAGTATCTTCACGGGTTGCAGCGAGAGCGAGAATGGCCAAACTGTGTTAGCCAAACTGGCTGACGCCCATCAACCAATTGCAATAAAAGCAACACAAAACACAGGCTACACACACACACACACACACACACACACACAGAGAGAGACACACACATGCTTACGTCACTTGTGTCCCCCTCTCCTTGCTCTCCCCGCCAGCCGCACGGCATCAGGGCGTCTGTCTGGTGATTTACGAGGCGTCCTATTGGTCGGGAGCAGATGGAAGGGGGGATCCCTGGAGAGGGAAGTGCACAGTCCATAAAGGAAACATGAAAGAGTTATGGTCTCTCACTCAGCAGCAGAGTCAGCAGGTCCAGCTCCAGCTCCAGTGTGTTCAGATGGGAGGGTGGGACGGGGCTTTTTTTACTGTCCTGGTTTCAGGGGTATAATGATTGTGATTGAGAAACTTGGATGATAACGGAGCTGTCAGTGCGAAATGGTTACAATTTCTTCTAGTGTGATTGGTTTGTTGTTGAAGCATGTGTGTTTTTGGTTGTTCTTGGGAGCGTTTTGTAGAGAATCTGTGGTGTACAGTCAGTGCAACGAGCTTGCCGAACTTTATATATCTAGAGAGTAACTGACATGAGTGACTACAGTCCTGTCTCTGTCAGAATCATTAGCCCATATTTAACCGTTATTGTATAATATTGTTGATGTCTTCTTTAATCAGGAAATGACCATTTGGCATTAACTTGGGTCCTTCTGGGCAAATGTTCTTGTTTGAGTGAGAGCTTAGTGGATCAGATCAGCCTCTTCTCAAAAGCTTTTACAGTATTCAGTTAGTTTGGATGAATATTTTGTTTTTGTCTCTGACAAATATGACCCATATGTCTGGCAGGTTTTAAATACTTATCTGTCCTTTCATTTCATTCAGTCAAACATTCTTGCTTTAGCGTTTTGTAGCTTAAGGGCAATACTCTACCTTTCTCAACCAATAGGTGATGAAAAACTATTCTGAGGTTGGCTTCTTACAGGGCCAGGCTTGCTTGAGCAAGTCCCTCTATGCTGGGAGAACCATAACAGCTTTTCTATTGGTCCAAAAATACTATCAAGCAGGTGACGGTTTTTTTTTTTTACTATACTATTAAATACCAATGTCTCATGGTAAAAGAGTAAATCTGTTTCATTTTCCACCATTTTACTTTTCTGCTGACAGTCTGTATTCTTTCTTTATGGCGACCCTGGTAATGGGAGCAGTAAGCGCGTATATATACGAGGCACATTTTCAAAAAATAAGACCACCAAATCATTTTCCGTAATGGGGTCAATATCTGAAGCAAAATGGTCGCTCTGGATTAATATATCTGCCTCTGACAAATACATGCTTAAAACATGTGGCCTGGATTGTCTCACAGTTGAATACCTTTTAAGACACCCTTTGCCAGGCACGCTGCTGAAGCGGTCGTCTGCAGGCCTGTTTCAAGCGCTATTGCAAACATCACATTACTCAAGAAGGCACAGTGTGGCCATAGACTGCCATGCCATGCCTGTTCTCTCGGGTGGAAAGTTTAGGTTATGCTAGTGTCAACGGCCGTAAATTACCGGGTTCCTTGCAGCTCGATGTAGGGCCCAGTCAGAAGAGCCTCGTAGCACGCTGACATTTTGGTTAATGTGTGTTTTGTCAGCCTTCCAGCAGGAGCATTAAAAACGCAGAGGAAGCGAGGTCCAGAAAGTCTGCGCCCTTTGAGACTAGTCTGTAGTAGCTCGCGGCCACGGTGACGAACAAGACAATGTTCACATTTCCACGTTTCTGCTCCATCTACCCCTCCACCCAATAACACCCCCCCTTCCCTCCCCCCACAACCCCCATCTCCATCCTGGCTGATCAGATTTGCCGTCCTTGCCTAGCTCCATGAAAGCTGAGCAGCAGGATAACAGTTGCTTTGGACGCTATCCGAGGCAGAACATCCAAGAGCAATTTAGCCGTCAATGTCATCTCCGGGTGAATCAGTAGTTTTTAAAGATCAGGGAAATTCTTCTAAAAAGGACAATTCTTCTGTTGCACTTAAGAATGTCACGGTAAATGTTGCCACATGTTTGTCTGCGGAGACATCAAGTCACCAGTCAGTCGGACGTCGGCTCTTAACCCTGTTATTGCGGCCGCTTCAGACGCACAGCGGGCCTAGTTCTGACTCACTGATATGACCATTAAGTCCTCCTTCCAGACTTTGCACTTTTAGATGAAGGAACTGCATTAAGCCAGCTTTATAGCAGAATCTAATATCAGTCGACAACCATGAATTTAGAGTTAAGGGCTACTTTAGGGCCTCCTGGAGAAAAGCCAGAGACACACAGAGGCCTCTGCCCCTTCCTGCCTACTGAGCAACACTTGCTGGTCTTAACCGACTTCGGTGAAAGTCCCTCTCTGCAGCTGTGAGGCTTCCTGCCTCTCCAATACAAGTGGCTGATTCAGGTTGTGAGCGTGGGGAGCTGGTTGCTCAGACTCCGTATCCCAGAATTCCCTCGGGCACAGAAGTGCAGCTTCGCTCCACATAAGACCCAACAGCTGACCCAAGAGTCACCAGTGTCAAGCTGCAAGGGATTTCGAGAAAGAGCATCAAGTGTGTGTTAAAAGCTTTGGGGTTATGTCTGTAGAGAAAACATCTAGACAAACAGAGCGCCCCTGGAGTCTTTAACATCACAACCAAATAATAATGTTTTGACCTGGACCTGAACTTGCATGATCCCTAGTCTGGCTTGCAAGCTGCAGAACTTCTGCTGTGCTTTTTATAAAATGCTTACCATGCATTTTTTGCTGGCCAGAGAAAGCACTTCAAACATCTTTAACAATAAATGGTTCTTACAAGTAATGTGGAGTAATTATGCTATGATTCAAGATGATTAGGTCATTGGACTTCTTGGGTAACATGAGTGGCCGCTTATAACTGAAACCAAAATGTAGCTCCATCGACAAAACTATCAAGCTAAATTCTGAAAGCAAAAACAGAGTTGTTTTCTCTAACAACCTGTGAAAACATGTTGGCCGAACGTCCTGTAGTTTTGAAGCCCAGAGTCGTCTGTGCTCTTCAGTCGCTCGCTGTCTGTTGTTTGTCTGCCCGCATCCTCGTGTACAACTCCTGTCAGCATGCTCTTAGGGGAGAAAGAGTGGGAAAGTCGTTGACACAAGCGGACTTTTCGCATGAACGCATCTGGAATCAGTGGAGCAGAGGGGAGAGGAGAGGAGAGAGGGGTGTTCTGTTAATACTTCTCTGCAGACCTATAGCTGTTCAAACACTAAGCTTCTCCTCCTTGGGCTTCTTTATTTAGAAGAGGTCGTCACTCTTTTCATCATGAAAAGGCTTTCTTGTTGACAAAGCAAAATGAAAAATGAATCGACATGGCACTTGGG
This sequence comes from Sardinella gibbosa, assembly GCA_034783695.1. Classification (NCBI taxonomy): domain Eukaryota; kingdom Metazoa; phylum Chordata; class Actinopteri; order Clupeiformes; family Clupeidae; genus Sardinella; species Sardinella gibbosa. The sequence continues at coordinate 16,428,117 of JASCIP010000023.1, read as the reverse complement.
GATTTTGGTGGTGGAGGAGCTTTTCAGAAGACAAATTCTTTCCTTCCTGCTGAGGTTACCAACTGGCGTTGTGGGTTTCCGGGTAGCCACAGAACTTAGCCCACTTTCGGTCCTGATCTGGCCCCGATTGGGCCCAAAACGGCATGCTGCTATCTGGGATAAATCAAAGGGACGAACCACATTGGAAATGATTTTTCCCCTTAAACCTAAGATGGTAGAAAGATACTCTATGTTGACTCTCCTTTGCTTCAGCAATACTCTCAGTGGCATGTCGTAACTCAGCGACTACTTGAAGGCCCAGAGCCTGTTGCCTGGCTCCTCAAATCTGAAATAGGAGATGGTTCATGGCTGAATATTGAAACTGACCCTTTGAAACCAAATATTTCTTAAATTACACAGATTTACTACATCAAAGGAGTGGAAGACTTTGAAAAATGCAGCACTTCAGCGTAGGATCTGCAAAGCAGACATATTATTTCATATACATACAGAGAGTTTTTCAGCTCCCGTTCTCTCTCTTTCTCACTCTTTCTTTCACTCTCTTTTTCTCTCTCTCTCTTTCCCTCTCTCACGCATATACGTACAGGGATCATTCCTATGGTTCTCTTTCCAGTTCGTGTTTATTTATCCAGAATGTTCCGAGGGGGAAAGTTAACATGGAGGATTGTGGGGGGTGGGGAAAGGATGGGGGCTCTTGTTGCCTTATTTCCTGAGAAGAGGTTGTGGTTTGCAAACCATCCCCTTCTGCTGTCCGCCTTAATAACCTTAACCCTTTCCAGTTCCTCGAAGGCCGCTTAAATCCCCAACAATCCCAAAGTCTATTAAACACAAAAACAATTTAGACTAAAACATCTCTTCCTGTATATAGTCAGCTCTACCACCTTGCAGCTCCAAGCCTCGCTTATGTTCCTTTTCTGTACGTAAGTGGAGACATCTGGTTCATCCATTGATCCATTTCTTTTGTAATCATAAGCCAGAAGTGATTCGAGCAAGCAATGGACAATGGACATTGATGAAGAGACTGTATGGCAGGTCCATTTATAGATGTTTTTAACACTGAACTTAAACAATGCTTAAAAGTTAGAGTGTGTGTGCTGTGGCTTACATTGCGTTGCAAACAAGGCCCCCCATCACACACATCTGGTCGCCCCAAGCGGGCAGCTTGTGGTCTTGTAAGGATGGAAGCGGACCAAGCCCACACAGCCGTCCCCTCCATTCTGCACCCCCAGGGGGAAAGTGTTAAAGCTGGTTGAGCATTAGGGGCTTAGCACCTCTGCAACCGTAGACTTTGTTGCCTAGGCAACTGCAAATAAAAGGAGGCGCAGCGGAACAACACTCACGGACGGAGGTCCGAGTGCATGTCGGGTCACTCCCGGTAGAGGTTGCAGCTGCTGATGCCACCGCTGCTTCTGCTGCTACTGCTACCACTACCGCTACCGCTAGCGTTGTTGTTGCTGGTAGTAGCACTGCTGTGGTGGCACTCGGCGATGTCTGGAGCGAAACAAAAAAAAAAAAAAAAAGTCGGAGAGTTCTGACTTTGGTTTTGTTTCATGGCTACTAGGGTGACCTTATATGGTGCTGCCAAGCAGAACTGCGTCTGCCCACATGAAAGCACTATATATATACCTTGTGGCACTCCTCGCTCACGTGGATTTGTAAAGCAGTGGATGTGTGCAGGAAATTAAAGATTGTCCACACAGGGCCATGGATATGTGGACGATGGAAAGGCCTACTTTTAGTGGTCAGTGATAGTTGACACTGAGCATTCCACAGGAGAGTTGTGTTGTTTTGTTTTGTTTTGTTTTTTTATCCTCTCCTTTTGTTTTGTTATTTGTCCTCTCATGCCTAATACATTTATTTTGTATTTTAGTGTATTTTTAATGGGGTGGGAGCCATAGATGTGTTTTCCTAGAGTACCAAATGAGTCAGAACAACCACTGGAAAGAAAAGAAGGGCCGATACTCAAGATAACTCAACTGTCTGTCTTTCCGTATGAATTGGAATGGAGAATGCTCCTCACAACTGCTGCTGTTCCACTGCCCGTGATAACCATGGGTGATTTGAAAACCCATTGACCCCATTGCCTGGCAAAGAGTTCTTGGGTGGATGGAACTTCCATCCACTGAGTTAGTGTGTGTGTGTGTGTGTGTGTGTGTGTGTGTGTGTGTGTGTGTGTGTGTGTGTGTGTGTGTGTGTGTGT
>JASCIP010000023.1:16379980-16391840 GCA_034783695.1 Sardinella gibbosa | reverse complement strand
TTACTTAGAGATAACGGTATTGTGACATTACTGTGTTGGAACTGTAAGTTTTATTCTCTTTAATTCAGCTCACTTTACAGTCGGAGTTATCAGTTCCTACTTCCCTCGGAGGCATGGGGAGATTGACTGCGCGCCGCGACCCAGAAGATGGCGCACTTGATTTTGATATCGAACCTACAAATTCTGGGATGTCCTAAGACTTTGCATTAATAATTATGTTTAGGCGTATAAAGCTCGTAAATCATACCAACGATTGCTTGGGTAACCCCGTGAGTTTAAAGGAAGATACATACGAGAGAAAACATTTGGTTCCTGTTATCGGTTCGCAATGATTTCGATTGCCCATTTTTGGGGGTGTAGTGGCCTACTGCAATGGCTTATTAATGCGACATTTTAATGCCAAACCTTGTGGGCTTCATTTTACTAATAAATGTTACTTTACATGATCATTCCATTAGGCTACATTCCATACACAGCTCGATTTCCTTGGTTTCGTCGAAAGGGGTCGGTATTGCTTGGTGCATGTATTCATTCTGTAGGCTAGTCTATTCATTTGCATCATCATCTTTTAGTATTAGATCACCTTAACTTTTCTTAAGTCAGACTGCAACTGAAAGGTCACATCGACTCCTACATTAATTAAAGCCGTCATGTGTAATGCTGCTTTTAAACAGTGAGAGCCCTAATTTTCTTTACTTACTATACGGTGCAAGAGGTTTTTGTTGTTGTTGTTGTTGTTTTACTTTTTAAATAATGATTTAGATCCGGTGTAGAACTAACTCATTCTTCACAATTGCTTACATTTTCTTCACATTTATTCAGTTGTTACAAAGTGACAGTGAAGAAGTGTTGCCTACTACCAGTGTTCGCTCAGTCACGAGTCTTATTTATAGGAGGATTGCCGGGTTCATTTTTCACAATAAGTCACAACTCAGGTAGACACCACTGAATTTGAAAGTTCTGTCTACTTATGCAATAGATGCACTCTGTTGGATAAACGTTGCTACATCCCGGGGCAGCCTACAGAGTGTTGCTCGCCACAGGCTCATTCATTTGCATTGATATGTCTACTTGAAAAACGAATCATTGGCTCAAATCAGAAAATGCTGGACGCCAATTGGCTATGTGGGACGTCAGTAACCACACACTGCCAATACACATCTTAGTGACCTACTAACACAGATCCATGAGGCAGTAGTCACTCCGGGAGGAAAAAGCTAGGGAGAAACAAGGAAACACTACCTTAGAAATACGACTGGTTTTCAAAATGATTTTCACTTGTTCTACACATCGCGGAAGCCGTTTTGCGAAGTATTGGACTATCATTTTGTGAAGGTAATTTTAAACTGATCTTTTAAATCTTTATTGCTCACTATTCTGCCAAAAGATACCGGTAACGTCAGCGGACTCAAAGCTAAATTTAGGACGGTTATTTGTCTTGTGTTTACGTATGCTAGAGGCTTGCATTTAACTTAAGTATTATTTATAAATATGATTATATGATCATTGTAGTTCCCATCCCTGATGGGGATAGTCTTCTATTAGACAGTCAAGCTGAATTGTTTAATTTAATCTTAGTGGTTGCGCAGTTAGGAGGATAGCCTAATTTATTCCATGAGGGCTTGGGATATTGCAACAGTTAGATTGTGTTTATGGGTCATCACTATAGTCGTCTTTGGGTATTTTTAAACACGCATTCTTCACCATATCAAACTGGCTCCGGCATAGTGACCCAGAATTCAATGTGGGTGGGTGTACCGAGGTTGTTAACACTCAGTCGGCTGGACAAAATCAATACAGGCTTGTCATTACGCGTGCAGATAAGTTGGATAATGTTAGATAATTTACAAGAGCGCATATCCATTTGGCAGCTATCCTGAGTTTTGCATGAATGCTTTGAATAATTGTAGACTCCGATTTCCAATCTACATCATGAAAGAGCTCGTACTTTAGACTTTCTGATTTCAGTGTGCCTCCTTTGTTTTTCGGTCGGCTTACGAAAAGCTGCAGCCCAACGTTACAAAACTTTACCAATTAGCTTTACATAATGTTAGTAGCTAAGTTACAGAATACAGTAGCATTCGAGCGAGGAGAGCTGATCACGCTTATTTTATAATCCTGACACAATGAAGGAATCTGGGGCATTGGGACATGACGGTGAACGAGCTATCCACTCGTCCCAGCTTCACCTCTCCATAATCGAACATTGCCTAACGGTACAACCATAGCCAAACTTTTCAGAGTGCGCTTTTATACCCTACTGACGAACCATTCTGTGCATTCTTGAACTTTAAGATTATGATCAATAAGGAAACATTTGAAGGAGCCTGTTGATTTGGGCCAATACATTATGCAGTAGCCAGTAACGTTAATAGACAGGAATGTTCAGCCGCTCCGCATTTACCCAGGCCTGGATGATTGGTGTTTAGAGTTGTGCAAAGTGCGCTTTGGTTTGTGTATCGTTGATATAATGTTTAATTCTTATCCGCAATATTCTATTGACTGCACTTCACTAGACCGCAGTCAATTTGAATAACGTCTCTTAGGACTGAAAGATGACTGAATGTGTCCAGAATTCACACGAAAATACCAGGCCATAGTCGCTCACTTGGGTTACCATTGTTAAAAAGAGTTTTGCGAACGATTGTAGATTTCCCAGTTTGTTTTTATTTTGATGCATCTGCTCAGCCACGTGTGATGATCATGGCTGGTCACATTCCTTTGTTCCTCGCTCCTGGGAGATACGAGCCGTATGGAACCTCGCTATCAGTTCGGAAAAGCAGGAAACATGGTCGTGTCGCATTTCTCTTATCAATTTATTCTTGCCGAAATGCTTGCATGCGGAATGGCATTTAAATTATATTTAAGCCGTAGTCATAGTCTATTCGTACTCGTCTACTTTGGGTTCAGCCTCCTGACTTTGAATTCAACCAGCTGAACGCCGCATTGAAGGTCAGCGGCAATCAATCTTTAGACTGGTGGCTATTCTTAGCGTCAGGAGGTAGTGTTTTCGAACTGCCTATGCCACATAAAACATTTGAACGTTAAAGGGACAGCATAATTATCTCATTGATTACCGTGTTTTAAAAACGTTTGAAAATACATGTAAAGCCATTTACATGAAGCGCAGCCTTTCCGACCTCCGGTGATGACATCATATGTAACGCTTCGTGCCGTGCGCTGAGGCAATTGCATAATTTGTAGCACCTCGTGTCCGTACGGGGGGCTAGGCGTGTCTGGCTGAAAATTTGGGTTTGTTTTACAACTTGCCATCGACTTTAAAAAATAAAATATTTTGAACTTTGGTGCGCAACTTTGTCATATTTCCCGTGGTTGGTTAATGTGTTTTGTGAACATCCATGTATGCTCTTGTCCTCATAGCAAGTCTGGTCAGTTTAGGTAATATGGTCGGTTTGGCTTTGAATAATAAACGATTCAAAGAAGAGAGACCAGATAACTTTGTTTTTACCATTTGCACAAAAAAAAAATCACTAGAAAATTTCTAAACCTCAGCATCACTAGGCTATCTCGTTCATTATTATTAGCAAGGCCCAAACCACCAGCTGATTTTAGTTTAGAAAGTTTGATCATTAGATCTAAGTTACTTACTAATGGGCTTGTATCACACAGCAGCCATTTTTCTAAGAATTTACAGGGTAAACACAGGTGCTATTAATGGCATCCAATAAGGATCTATCTCTTCATAGAAAAATGGCTGCTGTGAAATGGGTCCTAACTGAAAATCTAACTCTCAGGACGTTTCTTTAAACTAAAAAAGGGAAATATATTAAACATAGCTATTTTAATTTCTTTGTTGAAAGGTTCAAACAGGTATAAGTTGGACTTTTTAACCAAGTCAATTTTCTCCTGCTTATTTAGCCTCTGTACCATACTTTATAACTTTTTCGCCATAGTTGATTAATTACCGCATAATACCAGATATGTTACCTGTATTTATATTCTTTCCTCTTGCCTTTAACACAGGTCCCTCACAAGGCACGACTGGAATCATCTCCCTTGTACTATACACACACACTTCACCTTCTCTGGAAAAAAACAGAAGGACCTTGAAAACAATGAGACTGAACTAAGTACTTTATGCAATTAAAATCACAGCACTTGTATGTAATATGCAGACCATCAAGAAGGAGCCCTCCAATGGGCACTTCAATGGAGAGGATGCCCTGGTTCTTGCTGTTGCCTTACAGGGTGCAGACAGGGATCTGCTAACTCAAAAGCTGTCAGGCATCCCTTACAAAACCAAATCAACACCTTGCCGTCGAAAACGGGAGTTCATTCCCGATGAGAAGAAGGACAGCCTGTACTGGGAGCGGAGACGCAAGAACAACGAGGCGGCAAAGCGTTCCCGAGAGAAGCGGCGTCTCAACGACATGGTGCTGGAGAATAAGCTGATGGCCCTGGGTGAGGAAAATGCTGCGCTGAAGGCCGAGCTGCTCTCTCTGAAGCTGAAATTCGGCCTGGTCAGCTCGGCTGTCTATGCCCAGGAGGTGCAGAAGATCTCCACCACCACAGCCGCACTTTACCAGGACTTTCTCCTGCCCAGCCCCACCAAAAGCCCTTACAACCGAGAGCTAGACCCAGCCAGGCTGGGCAGCAGCTGCATATCCGTCATAAAACACTCGCCACACAGCAGCCTGTCGGAGGGGTCTGACACCAGCGCAGCCGCCCAGGGCAGCCCCCTCACCTCCATCTGCCGGACCTCAGAGGGCATAAAGCAGGAACCCCTGGAAAACGGCAGCTATCCCCGCGATCAGACAAGTCCCTATGAACTGTACAGGAACTACCTGAGCAACCCATTCCCTGGGGCGTATTCCCAGCCTTCGCCAATCTTGCAGATCACCAGGTCATCAAGTAACTCGCCAAGGACCTCGGATGGCGACGATGGTGTCGTGAGCAAGTCGTCTGACGGCGAGGACGAGCAGCAGGTGCCCAAAGGTCCCACCCCATCTGGATGCGACCCAAAGAGCGTCATCGTCTCAACCCTCAAAGTGCCAGACTCTGGGTCCTCGGCCCTTCCCCACAAGCTACGCATCAAGGCCCGAGCGATCCAGATCAAAGTGGAGGCCATCGATCCAGACTACGACTCCTCTGGGAAGTCCTCGTCTCCCATTGAGATGTCCGGAACACGTGGCTATCCAGTGAGCCAGAATGGCTTGCCGGAGTACATGCAGTCGTCATTCAGCCCCCTGTCCCTCCAAGTGACTAACGTGCAGAACTGGAACCAAAGGCCAGAGCACTGGCATAAAGAATGTCTGGAGCCGCCCAAGGCAGGTGGCGTCATCTGCCCCAGCTCTCCAGATCTGGTGACTGACAAACTTCTCGTCAATCTTAACGAGAACTCCTTCGCCGGGACGGACTCTGAGAACTTATACTTGAAACAGGGCATTGCCAACCTGTCAGCAGAAGTAGCCTCACTCAAAAGACTGATAACCCATCGGCAAGGGTCTGTAATTGAGTCAACCAAAAGCACTACTGACCGTGACACGGTATCAAAAGTCTGTTTTTCAAACTGAGTGTTCACCCTCTGTTTTGCACAACGCCTGTTTTCCACTGTGTTTCGCTACTGCACTGTGCAATTCATATGGTGTAAAAAAAAAAGAAAAAGAAAAAGAAAATGCTGATCATTGAAATTAATGGTGTGTTGTGCACTTACTGTTGTAGTTTGGTGTGCCCTCTTGGAAACTCCATCTGTAGCCCAAAAGCCAAAAGTCAGGCTAATGTACATGCAAAATAAATGTTGACTTCAAGTTTTGTTGTATACAATACAATTTTTTGTTGCTGTTGTTTACAATAAATGTATGTAAGCACTGAATGGTGTGAGTCCTGACTTTCTTTGCCCTACTTTTCATAGGAACATATTAGTCCAGTCACATAGGCCTAGCTGTAGCTGACATTGTAGCCTACATGCAAACGGGATGTAGACCACCATGTCATGTCAAGTAGGCCCTCGACTAGTCTGAGATTTTTGCTGATGAGTCTTATGTGTGATAGGCTACATTAGAACTGAAAATAACTTAACAGAAGACAAATGGTTTTTTTCTTTGCTTAGCCTATCTAAAATATATTTTCAGCGCGTAGTTTCAGTTTGTCACGAAGAGTTGGCTTTTTACATTAGCCAACAAAAATCAAACCAATTATTTTAAGTCGACAAACTGTTTCCTCTTCAAGTTCAAGTTCGTTGGACTTAATCCCCTTCAGCTTTATATCGTGGTAAAATGAAGATCAAGCGTAGAAATGGTAAGTAGGCAACGCTAGCCAGCAGGGTCTATCTCAAGGTCTACATTGTTGCATTTTTTAATCTAAAATGTTTCGCATTAGGGGAACTCCATTCTGCGACAGGAATAGTGGGTCACGTGGCCTCAAATTACGTCACTGGTTCAAAGTTGAAAGTCAAACAAACACTGCAGCAAAGCGGCATGGCGGTCCTTGCTGGTTGCAGAGTCCTTTTTCAGGCGTTTAGGTCCCAATCGAACAGTCTTGACGGAGTCTGCAGATTGCATGATGCTGTAAATCATGCAGTCGGTAACAAAATACAATATGTCCGTTCGGCAGCGCATGGAGGAATCCGTCAATACAGCTCAGACTCGAAGTCGGGAGATGACCTAATCGTTAGATATTTGGACGGTGATGATTCAGGTAGATTTTAGAATTTCACCTCACTTTTCTCTTGCTATTATTTTAACTGACTTTATTAGAATAAACAACAGGGACTCTGCATAACCATAGGGTCTTCTAATCCCAAATAGCAAACTCACTAGTTGAACACTTCTTGAAATGGTGTGGAAATGCAACGTTAGTGGAATACGAATGCTAACACACGCTTGACGTTTAAGTGTAGCCTATGAAGTAGCCTAACTAAACTTGTGAAGGGCTGCAGAGGATAACTTTTTCCAGATGCGTGTGAATTAATTTAGCCGCATAATAAAATTATTCCGTTTGTCCCAAATTTAATGAAGACATAACACTGATAGATTATTAAAATCTAACATTACTCAAAGGATAGACCATCCAAGTTGTCGACACACTGTAGCCTATGAAGATCCACTGATGTAGTTGCGTTTTCCTTCCTGCTGTTTCTGTTGCATAGTAACCACATGATCTCACCAACTAGAAACTCAGGAAGAAGTGTAGTCATGCTGTGTAGATTAGGCTGCCCAGGTTCATAATCCTGTTCCCCATAGTCTTCCTGCAGTGTCAAACTCTCTGAAACTAACAAGACGCAATTTTGAATAGATAAAACAGCATCTACTTTACATTTGCATGTCAGGAGTGGTAGGCCTCATATATTGCATGAAAATGTTGTAACAATGATGAATCCTGTCTGGAATGCTTCATGTGTAGGAATCGTAGTCTTCGGCCTCAATCGACCAAAAGCAAAAAATGCCATCAGCAAAAATCTTGTGAAATTGGTAAGTTGCCATGGATAACTGTAAAGGCTGTACAACAATCTTGACATTCTATCAAAACAAGCAAACAGAATAAAGTTACTGTTGACTCAAGCATCTCAGTGTTTTGTCTTGTCATTTTCAGATGTCTGAAGCTGTGGAATCTGTGAAGAAGAACAACAAAGTACGCACAGTTGTCATATGTAGCATGGTGCCTGGAATTTTTTGTGCAGGTAAGGTAACACCCAACTCATTTTCAAATCTCAGTTGAGATCGAGAAGATTGAGTTGAAAGCATTACCAAGTGCAGTCCTCTGTCGTCACCTAAATTTCACCCCATGACAGATAGGTAGTTGTGATTGACTGCATTTGAAAATGCAACCTGCTTGCAAGACTTAAGTATACAAAGAATTAATCAAATTAAACTGGAGGTAAATTAGACTTAGAAGTCTGTCTTGGCATTTAAATTAAAGAAAGTTGCGCATGGTGTTTTAACATTGTTTGCCCTATCAAGCTCAGTTCAGCTGGGTGGCCTATATCGCAAAAGTAGGTAAACTCTTCCAATGTGATGTTAAATTTGGACTGCAACCTGGGACTAGAACTGTTTTAAGCACAGTCAGCTCAGTAAATGTACAAGTTATTTATAGCTTAAAGACATAGGCTACTGCGGCAGTCATTGTGCCTGTGAATTTTGTTCAACCTGATATTTCTTACATGCCTAAACAGGGGCAGACCTCAAAGAGCGAGCAAAAATGCACCAGAGTGAAGTGGGACCATTTGTTACAAAAGCTCGAGGGTTAATTACTGAGCTTGGTAAGTGAGTTTTATTTTTATTTATTTTTATTTTGTCACATCCAGGATGTCGCCAAAAAGGTACAACAGAATTCTTTATCTATCATTCATTATCACCAATATTTTTGTTGTATTGTATTAAAGATTGAGGGGGGAAAGACTTTGATGTGTACAACGACTCAAAGCCGTCTGCATTGCAACCACATTTTCCCACTGTCTCTTAAACATAATTAAATTATCACATTGAAGGGACTGAGACACACACATACTTGGAACAAATTATCACATGACAGAATCCCCTGGGGTACATACTGTCAGCCAATTTGAAGAGAGAAGCGATTCATTTAAGAAAGGGAGATTGTGAGTCGGAGAAAGAGAGAAAAAGAGAAGAATTTCATAATTTGATCATTCATCCACTGCATTGGTTTATCCAACACAGGAAATCTACCAATGCCCACGATTGCGGCAATTGATGGAGCTGCTTTGGGCGGAGGCCTTGAAATGGCTTTGGCCTGTGATATCAGAGTAGCTGGTGAGTTTCCTCTATTTTGCTCTTTTTCTTGCTGCATCGAAATATGATGGTGAATCTTTTTATTCAACAACTGGCTCCTCCCAAACTTTTTTCATGTCCTAGCTAGTGGAATGTCATCCCCCCCCATAGTTCTCTCAGATTTTCAATCCCACTGAGTGTTGAAAAGGGTGTGTTGGGTGTGCCTTGGTTGGTTGGTGTGTGTGTGTATGCGTATGTGTGTAGAAGCTCATTGAAAAGAGCACTGTCAAAGAAATAATTAGCAGTCCATATTTAATCGCCAGAGAACAGATGTCTCTGTTCATCTTTTAGCACACTCTCCTCCCTTTTTCGAGCCCCAGATCTGTTCCTGATCTCTTGATTTTTACTGACACACACACACACACACACACACACACACACACACACAGACACAGACACACACGCGCACACATGGCAGCATCAGCGAGAATGATGTCCCATATGCTTTCACACATTTTTTGACATGCAAATCATTGCCAAGGGCAAAACAGGAATCTATTTTAAGTACCTGTCATTACTTTGAAGCATAATGAAGTGAATTGATTTGTAAGCTACAAATGAAAAACAAATCTCTTTGTTCGGAAGTTAATTTGGCTAAATGTTGACTATTTGTCTCTATTTGTTTTGTTTCTACAGCAAACTCTGCAAAAATGGGTTTGGTTGAAGCAAAGTTAGCCATCATTCCTGGTGCAGGTAAGACACCCAACGGTTTTGTTTGTTGACATGGAAAAAAAATATCACACTTCACATAGAAAACTGCATGCATTTAACAATAGAGAAAAAAGAAAAAACCTTCAGAAAAGTAAACATAGAATTGAAAAACAACTCAAATATGAAGGGTCCTAAAGACGCTTGTCATTTTTCATCAGTAGACATAATCACCACAATTGAAAGTCTGATTTGTCTTTGGGGAATTAATTGAGATGCTGTTCGAAAAGTCTAAAGCTCAAAATTGACAATTGAAACAGAGATGTATTATGTTGGCTGCATTTTTTTTTTAAATAGATAAATAAAATTAATTAAGACATTTTCAAACTTTTACAAACTTTCAAATCTTGACATCCTTTTCTTGCTTGTGACCCTTGATATGGAATTAATTACTAACAAACTTTGAACATCTAAGGGATATTTCATTGCATCTGTACTGACACAAAGGAGGGAGCTTTACTTGCATTCAGCATGGGGCCTCTTACATTTGCGGTGTGTGGACTGATTTAACAAATTCACTTCAGAATCGTATCTTTTGAAGCAAAAAATCTTTAGCACGTGTCTGTTTGGTCTTAGTGTTTAAGTCTAGGTACTGTTGCAGAGAGAAGTATGTGAAACACTGGAAGTAGTCTAGATGTTTTCCTACTTACCACAATTACCTGTTGAGAAACAGCATTCACATTTTCAGCCTTTTGTGCCCAGGAGAATGATTTTATCCGTTATTACATCTGGTCTGTTTCTGTGCTTTTGCCAACACTGCACTCATGTATTTCAGGTCAAGTAATCACAAATGGACACAGGCTCGTCAACACGTCAATAGCAATACAATAGCACATTTTAGTTTTATCGGGATAAACAGGAATAGTTGAATTCCTTCTTGGCAAAGGAAGCAGTTGGAGAAAGAAATCATTTTTAGAGCTGAAACCATTATAACAATTCAAGCAATTATGATTTGACGTGGCTAAATGACGCAGACCGTCTGTACTTGCCTTTATGTGGCTTGACAAAGGAGGAACTTGACTCATTGTAGTTCCACACATTGTCTGGAAACATCTCCCAGTCCAGTGTGATTTGTAATATGCCCAGTGTACAAATGTGTTCAATCCTAACTTCAGCATTGCTCTGATCTTAACTCAGTAATTTTTTCTTTTATTTATGAATGCAGAGCTTTTTCCAGGCCTTGTATGACTAGTGAAAAAGAGGTCTCCTGTCTTGGAGGTACCTCACTTTATGTCTCTCAGTCCTTCTATTCAGCTATTCTTCACTGCTGTGTGAGCTTTGTGGGGATCTGTCGGAGAGGTCAAAGGTCACCCTCCGTCTGCAGCCCCACCAGGGCTAAAGCCCATCCAAGGAATTTTTTAATAAAACGAGATTACCGCTTCGGTTACCTCACTCTCAAAATACAGTCATCACACACACACACACACACACACACAGACAGAGAGAGACCAGGAAACAGGAACACCACAATGGTGCATTCAATTGCCAGAGATTGAATGGAGAAGGATTCTTTTTTTTCCTGTTTTCCTCTCCATTTCTCAAATGTCGTGGTTATTCTTAGAGGTCTTTATTCCAAAACGTTGCTCGGCCTTGTCTCATGAGTGGTCTCTTGTTATCAGCTCCTTAGCGGTTCAGCGCTGCTGGAGATTAAAGAATAAATTACATGGCTGGTCCATGAAGTCAGACTGAAAAAGTTCTCATCATGCCAAGCGATAAAAGTATTTTATCTGAAATGTTACGCTTTTGCAAGTGAATGTAGATTTGGAATGTAGATTATGATCACCCCGGTACATCATTTAAAAAAAAGAAATAACAATCTGAATATCTTCTGGAAAATTCTATTCGGGGAAAGCGACGTAGTTTGGGGTGGGCCACTGGCTTTGTGTTAATTGGACTGATGTCAGTGGCTTTGTCTGGCTGTGGCTTGGACCTTTTTCTGGATCCAGGTGACCTTTGCTTCCCCCCTTTGCTGCACAGCCGTAGGGATTTAGATCTTGACATTTTAGCAAGCTCCTTGCGGACTCCTCTCCGCCGTCTCCATTTCAGTGAATTCTATATTTAAAATCTCATCGCTTGAAGAATGGGGGACATTTTGTGTGCATATTAGCATATTTGAGTGACAGTAAATATGTCAGATTTTGGTGTCACATTGGCTGCAGAGATTTCATACTTCAGATTATGCATTTAAACATGATATAATCAGAAAAGTTCTACTAAATCGTGTTTAGAGATTGAAGTAGACTTCTTGACACAGACTCCTAAGCCTGCATTGTTTTGTTCTGTTTTGTGTGTCTTTGTCTTTTTTTGGTGTATTATTTCACACAAACAAGACCCATGTTTATTTTTTTGTGGTTGTTTGTTGTTACTCTCAGCAACAACAAACCTGCCAACAGGTGCGCTTACCG
>JASCIP010000023.1:15880009-15891348 GCA_034783695.1 Sardinella gibbosa | reverse complement strand
CACACACACACACACACACACACATATACACAACCAACGCTACCACCCTTCTTGGTCTGAACAGTGGAAAGGGGGGGTTGGAGGTGGTGGATGAATAAGAGGCTCCCCTGGAACAGAAATCTAATTTCATGCTTGGATTCAAGCACAGTGAAAACACATTTATCTCACCCATTAGTCTGGCCTCAAGACCATTGCATTTTTTATCAGGAATTCCAGGAAAGCCTTATGGAGGTGCTTATCAAGAGTCTAGCGGGACTGGATTTCTTTTCGAGGCCAGAAGTCCATCAGTTCATCCTCTAAACCACATAAAGGGACAGCAGTCAAGGACATGCTCCTTAGGGACTTAGTTTTATTGTGTGTGTGTGTGTGTGTGTGTGTGCGTGCGTGCGTGCGTGCGTGTGTGTTTGTGCATTTTTAACCATGTACACAGACATCCCAGCTCAACAGTTGGCAATATTAATGTATTTGCTTGACCCTGCCATAGACTCTTGAGCTTATGGCACTGAAAATATGAATTATTGATGAATTCAGGAGCATGGCAGGACTGCACATGCGTTTTGTTTTGCAATAATGTATTGCACAGTATATATTTTGCCATGCTGCTGCTGCTGCTGCTGCAGGACATCAGCTTGAAATGACACCTATGCCCGTTTCCCCAGGAGCCCAGAGGAGATGGAGTCCTGGATCAAAACCATCAACTCTGTGGCAGCCATGTTCTCCGCACCCTCATTCCCTGCAGCCATTGGCTCGCAGAAGAAGTTCAGCCGCCCGTTGCTACCAGCAACCACCACAAGGATGTCACAGGTGAGCTTGCTTGACTTGAACGCTTCTAAGCTTCTAAGCGCAAAGTTGGACGACCACCAATGCCAGTCTGGTGTTTTTGAAGGAAAATAAGATATGGTTTCCATGGCTATTGTGCTGCTCGGTTATATTTTTCAAAACATACCGTTTTGGTGTTCAGACGAATGACCCCTTTAGCTCTCATGGGGGACCGTTTGCCTAAGGTGGTTTGAGAAGCATTAAATCTATTTTGCTTCATTATGCTTTTATTTTATTTATTTTAGGAGGAGCAGTTGAAATCGCATGAGGCCAAGTTGAAGCACATCACCACAGAGTTGGCCGAGCACAGATCCTACCCACCAGACAAGAAGGTCAAAGCCAAGGAGATAGACGAGTATCGACTTAAAGAGCACTACCTGGAGTTTGAGGTGAATATCTGTCTCAGCCAGCTTGACTGACCAGGGAAAATATTTGTGGATGCAGTTCATCGCCCGGGCACCCACACAGAGTCATTCGTTTTCCATTTTCGAAACCATATCATGTACTCAGAGATATGAGCCTCTCTTTGGTGAGGGAGATAACATTGGAGAGGTTAAGACACTCTGCCTGGGGACAGAATAGCCGTCATTTCAGGCGTTTTTCTTTTTTTTTTTACACAAAGCTTGGTTTTTGTGATGTCTTTGGTTGGTGGCAGAGGTCATAATTGGTTTGCTTGAGTGGTTTTATATGAAAACTTCACTCTTGATTTCTCAAAATGTCAAAAAGACTGGCATTCAAAGCCCACGGAAAAAAAGCAATTGGTTCTTGTGGCGTGCTTTATAAAATGGTTCGAAAAATGACTCTCAGCTCTTGTGTGAAAAGCAATCACATCATCCATCCAAATGAAACATTGTTTACATGGTGCTTTTTAACTTACTTCTTTAAGCAAAACCCAGCATGGTTTCTTAATTAGCTGCTGTTAGTCTTACACTGCAGACTATTTGCTGAAGACTGAGCGTGGTGAGGGGGTAAGGCCTGATGATCCGATATGCCCCCAGAACACCAATTGTATAATTGAAGCGTTGCACGCTCATTGTGTGCTAATATCCGTGGTGTAATGATACTCCTTAGTATCAGAACCCCAGTTCCCCGCCGCCACCACCTACTGCTACCCTCACTTTTCTTAATTTCACATCACACAGCTCTCTCAAGGGCTCTCCACTCCCAATCGATGCCTGAAGCTGTCATGTTGTTCAGAACGCGGTGGCCGTCTCTCTTAGATCCCCCCCCCCTCCCCCAGAACCGCTGGAAACAAAGTCTCGTAGCTAATTTGCCATCAAATATTCAGAGGCACACAGCTCCCCCACCCCACCTGAGGAGGGATATCAAAGGCATTTAACGATACCACTTGTCTTTTTTAATCAAAGCCCATCTAAAGTGTTCACACTAGTTGCACACGTTTTAGTGGAGCCATTCATCCAACACGGGGAAATAGGAGGATGCTGGCATTTATCAGGTGCTAATGCTAATGCAGCCATGGATTTTTATTTGAGGCCCTTTCCCGTGCCAGATCAATAGAGCCCTTTACTTGTCTTCCTTTTTATGCCATAGACGTGACCTTGGTGGAAAATCTTGTGATCTTGACTCCAAGTTTAGAGCCTTTCTTTTTTTCAGTGACAATAGTCTTCTGAAATCGCAACAGCTAAAGTCATTTTTGAATTGGTATTGTATAAATATGTAGAAAATAAGTCTCTTTTACTTTCTGTTAAAGACTTAATTGAATAGCAAGATGTTATATCCCAAGTTTGGTGTTTTGCAACTTATAATGGCAATCAGTCCCTTATTAGTTCAGTTAAATGTGTCTTAGTTTAAATAGGAATTTGTGTAATGGTGTGGTTTTCAGTGAGTTTTCAAGGCATTAGTTCCCAAGCAAATCTATTGTTCAGTGCAATTACCTCTTAGAAAGCTACCGATTAAAACACAAGGCCCCTTGAGAGGAGGCAGCACAAGCAATGGTGGTAGAATGAAGGTTAAAGAAGCTATTATGGATTGAAACAGAGGCTGTTAGGAAATATGGGGAATGGAAATAGCAAAATGGTTGTGTATACCGATTACAAAATGAGGTTGATAAATTAATTTTGCCCTTTTTTTTCATCTGGGATTAATACTGCTCATGGCAGAGGACTATACACAGGAATATTTCTTCCCCTTTAGTTATTATAGGTAATGTTTAATACACTGTGAACACATACAGTAGAGTTGGTGCGATTTATACATAGTTTGCATCACACTAATCTGTCATTTATACATCACATTATACGGTACAGTATATTTAGTTGGCAATCACCCATTGCACACACTTACCGAGGCTGCCATGCAAAGCATATTGGAAGCAGTTTTGGCTACATTGTCTTACTCATGGACACTTAGAGTTAACAGGGTCAGGAGGAACCGAGCTAACAACTCTTAACTCCTGTGCCACCATGACTCACTAATAAGTTTTAGTCTTCTGGCTGCCAGTTTGATGCTTTTGGACCATGCCGTCGACAGTGCAGGTTACACTATAGGGAAATATTATACCATATTGAAGCCTGCAATAATAATCTCTTTTTTCCCCCCTCTGCTCATGTGCTGTAACAGGAGAAACGTTATGAGATGTATGTGAGGCTCCTGAAGGAAGGCGTTAAGGAGCTCCTGGCTGGTAAGGACGCCGACGCGGCCTTGAAGAAGTCCCAGTCTAGCCCCTCGCTCAATCAGGAGTCCCAGCCGGCAGGGGCCAAAGTCAAACGGAACACCTCTGAGCGGAAGGACTACCGGCCCGAGACCCCCAAGGTCACATAGGAAGTGTCCCCTTGCTGTCTGTTTGAGAGCCATTGGTAGCACTTTTCTGTGAAGGGCTACATGTAAGGCCTAATTTAACACCTTTTAAGAGCCAATGCACGACCACCCTAAGACCCGCGAAAGGCGTTTGACTGGCGGTTGATAATGTCACTAGCTTCGATAGTGTGACACGGTGTTGCGGAATAGCCTTTGAGTTTGTCGTTGCTATACACACACTCACTCACTCACTCACTCACTCACACACACACACACACACACACACACATACAGTACATACACACACACACACGTTTGCAATTGCTCAGGTGCCTCTTAGGGCCCTGGTGTGTTGATTCCAAAGGTGTTGTTTAGCTTTTAACGTGAACCCCTTAAGGAAAGTGTTACCGAGCCATTCTACACAACGTGTGAATATATTTTGTGTAATTTATTTATGATCCCACAGTTGTGTACAATGTAAATGACTGATAATCGTCCTTAGATTGACTGGTGCTTGTGTAGCGATTTATATGGGGCATAACCTACATACAGTAAATGTAGTCTTTTTTTTTTATTTGAGTGTTGTACATGTTGCTGTTGTCATTATTGTAATGTAAGTGTAAGATTTAGTTGTGAGGCATTCGACTGTCACTTTATTTGTTCCCGCTGTGTTCCGTCCTTACCGATGCTCTCCCGAAATCTGCCTTTATTCAAGAGAAGATATTTTCTTGTATTTTGCGTGGACTTGATCCACCCTTATATCTTTGTAGGTATTAGATATAGTCTTACTCCTAAGCTAAACGGTTATTTTAAAATGTAGATTAAGTGAATGTTATAAACATTTAAACAGACACACGGTAATTAGATCATTGGTACAATGTGGCTTGACCCAGATTTTCTCCCAACTGCTGGTTAGAGTTATTTTTCATTCCACCAATGAAAACTGTGGAGACAAAATGGCCGATTATTTTCAATTCTGTGAGACATTTGTTGACACAAAATGTCTCAAGCGTATTAGCATAGATGGACTGGAAAGGCACATGGAAGAAGTCCCCATTGCTTTTTCCTCTTATTGGCATTATAGGGACCATAGAGGCCTAAGTCAAGACTTTCGAATTCTGTTGTCTTTGAAGTGCCCACACAGAGAGGTTATCTGACGCCATTTTACAACAGTTTTAATTCAGTATCACAAATTCTGAACAGTTGATGACTTATATCCCCTCTGTAAATCACATTTTTTTAATCAGTTCTGGCAACTTCTAACAACAGAACAGCAACGAAAACACTTGGCACTCCCTGTTGCTGTTTCTAAATGGTTTTGTCCTCTCCCTCTCTCTTTCTCTCTCTCTCTCTTTCTCTCTCTGGCTCTCTCCTTCTCTCTCTCTGGCTCTCTCTCAGACTCTCAGAAGACATTTATTTTTACATTACCATAATGCAGCAGGTTGTAAATAATCAGATGTGATTTTTAATGTTCTTATGAACGGAACAATAGAGAAATGAAAGCCTTTAGAATAGACCAATTAGAAAACACAGATACACTATCAGTTCTGTTTTACAGGTATGTTACAGTGGTTTTAAGGCTATTCAAGGTCTCTTATTTTAAGAAACGATTAGGGGTACATACAGATAATTTAAACTTAGTTCTGTCCTCAGAACGTGGCTGTACACGCTGCAATGGCACTGTTGTGTTGCCATCAACACCAGAGTTGCTGCAGGCAGGCCGTTTATTTTTTTATCTGTTGAGCTAAAGAAATATACTTCTGCTTTTTTGAGTAGTGTAAATGCCAATGCTACTTTTTGTGTATTTTATAATCTTCTTATATTTGGATTTTTAATTCTGAGTTGAGACTTGTATTGTTGTAAAGATAAAATTAGTATTTATAGTGCACTTTATGAATTAGTTCTTTTAACTCTTTTAGAGCTTTATAAGGGGTAGAGTGATACGTTTTTTTAAATGACTCCCGAGGTTTCTTTTTCTTTCTCAGGCTGCTCCCAAGCTTGTTTTGTTGAAGGTACTGAGCTGAATGTACGATTCTGTCAGCTCAACATGTTCGTTTGTCAGTGGTTGTGTAGTTTTGCTGTCATAGTTAGATTGTGTAATGACTACGTTTCCATTAAGGAAACTATTTACAGTGCTGTACAACATAGAAACTTTTGCAAATTTTGCCTTTTTTCGTGATGTCAATATAGAACTGAAGCATCACCGATGATGTCTTCAGACAGAGCTGTCATGGAAACACTATGAGATTCTTTTTGTTTTCTCTTTCTCATCACAAACTGTATTTCAGGCATATTTTCCTCACCAAATATGGTCTTTATTTGAAGGTTCGGGTGTGTCAGGTGTTAGATGTACAAAGAAGGAATTGAAAGTTTCTGACATGCACTTGAAAATGGAGTAGTTTTGCTTGTCGTCAGAGCCCTCCAGTCTATACACGTGTGCTTGTTTACTTCAACAAAGCGTGTTGTAGAAATTACACATTTATTTGTTGTTTTCACCATGTTAAACCAATATAGCCAGACAGATAAACAGAGACAACTTCTGAAAGGAGTATCCATATTCAGGTGGCTTTTGCATCATCATCAGGGGTATTTTGTGACCTCTTCGATATACATATCCTACGCTTGCACGGCATCGCTGACAGCACGCCCCAGTCACCTTCCCCTTACCACAGTATACAAGTTAGTGTACAGTATGTCTTCAGGAATGAAGCACTTAGCATAACGTGCATTGGTTATTTTGTTTGCTTGTTTGTTTGTTTTATTTTGCTTGTGTGTTGCCTATGCCTATGAGTACTAAACGAAACTGACTCAACAAAACAATACCCCAACTCTGGGAACTGTTCTTGAAAAAGTTGGCCCAATTTTTTTTTTTTTTTTTTTCTCCTTTTCTTGGTTTTGTATTTGTTGACCATTCAGAAACATCTGACCAAATTGTGCTTCTTGATGCTTGGAGATATTGTACTGTTATTTGTGGTCTGCTTTCTATAGGACCCTTATCATCCTTATTAAAAAAAACATAGTGTATGCTGAAACAACAAAAGTCAAAGTGTGAAATTCACAGACTCCCAGTTTGTCAAGCATGAGCAGTTGTAGATCAGCTGCTTCTCATGCTTTTGTAATACATTTGCACATTTTAGGATGTTTGATTTCACATTTTGTTTTGTACTGACACAAAAACCAGCAGCTTGTGTGCTCCTGTATGTTATGCATGGACTTCTGAGTTAAATTTAATGGCAGAGACACCACTTTTCAAAAAGAATGAAAGAAAGAAAAAGAAAAAAAACATCAGGATAGCTTTATTATTTATGTTCTCATTTGTATTGCCTTATTTATCTATTTTTGACTGGAATGGTTTCTTTTTTTGTTTTGGATGTTCAATTTATTTTGAGGGTGCTCTACCTCTGCACACCCATGTAAAACATTGTTTAATGTCAAGTGTCATGCTTTTGTTTTTCATTTTCTTTCTCTCTCTCTCCCTTTTTCACCCCCCTCCGCAAACGTTATTGTCGGTATTGATCCCAAGCCGCTCCTATACTTTCACTTATAACTCAACAATATCAAACGTAGAGCCTAGGAAGTACAGTACAGTAGCTATAAGCTGGATATCTCAGATTAGCATTCGCCATGTCGTCGTTTCTCCATTTGTTTCAAAGAAGGAAAGAAGGGGGCTGAGGGGTTTTGGGCGGGAGAAGGGAAAGAGAGCAGCTGAAGTTGTACAGTATCGTAGAAACCGACACCGCTGGCGGGCGCTCACACAGTACACCCCTACACCGCTGGTGGTCGCTCAGCAGACATTGCACCTTAGCCTTCAGGCAGGGGCTGTTAGTTCCTGCCACACAAACAGCATCAAAAAAAAGACTATATCTCTACAAAAGCTGTGATCTTGTACAATCCTTTAATTCTGTAAATGTTGTGACATATTAACTGTTGCCCTGTGTTGGATAAGAAAAAAAAAAAACAATTGGTTGATTTGTGGGTTGTTGAAGTGATGTCCCTGGCAGCAAGCGTGTCTTACGCCCCTCAGCCAGATTCAGGCACTTGATGCCGGCGTTACCAACTGTAGACGGTTTCAGTGAATAAAACACAGTATTTAATTGAACTTTTTTTTGTCTTGTCTCTGATCTCTTTTATTTTCTCACACAAGTTAATATCTTTCTTGAATTTATCAATTTCATATTGAGCAGGAAGACATTACATATTTTGTAACAGGGATGTTGTTCGTTAAAAGGATGTTGTTGCTTGTAGATGAATCCTTGAAGCTCCTTTCTTTAAAAGAGTACTTCCTCCTCTGATGTCCTTACAAGAGCACTGGGAATCATTTAGATAAAATCTGCACTGCTTGGGCACAAAATAATGTTACCTTAATCTCACAGCATCAGCAGCTGAGAGAGATTTTGTAACCCATGGCAACCCAACACACAAAGTGTATACAGTGTATAAAGAAATGGTATAAATAGATATGAATTGGATACAAGTCCTGGCATACATGCAAACACAAGTACACACTGTCTAATGTTTGTACATGCATAAGTACACACACAATGACAATTCTCTGCATCAGCAGTTACAAACATTCTTACAGGTGTTTTAATAGGAAAAGAAAAGAATAAAAAAAAATGCAGTTGCTCAACCACACAAATTATATAAATGGCCTATAATATGAATATAATGGATTCTTATTGTGTTTTGTACAATAATTGTTTTGTAATTCTGACATTTTATCCAAAAAGAGGGGATTGAGTTATAATTCTGTTACTCCTAGTTGGCTACATGTGCAACTGCAAGTCCATGTGAGGTAATGACAAAGTTGCCATGACCCAGAGGTAGCTGAAGCGAAACGCATGGCATGAAGTAAAAACAAAATGGGAACGTGTCAGGGAATAGCATCTGGCAGAGCCTAAGAGAGGACGAGGCTTTTAAAGGAGAATTACTGCTGGGATTTGTGATGGATTGGAAATAAAAGCGTGTGACAGAGGCGAAGGAGGGAAAGGATAAAGGAGTGAAACATCTCATCAATCAGAAAGTTAAAGCGAGGGAGGAGAGAGAGAGAGAGAGAGAGGGGTGTCAATCCAAAGGAGGTTCGTCTCCTCTAAGAGTTGGTCAGTCAAGCAATTACTTCTTTTAATCACCATACAGATGAGGAATAGCCTACACAACTCAACCTGCCTACCTCCACAAGTCACCAAGGTAACCAGTTTCAATTTCAAGTTTCAACAACGAAACAAGAAAGATTGAACACAAACCACAGTGCTCCTCTCACAACAGTGTTCCTAAACACCAGACTTTTTTTTTTTCATCCACATGATAAACCCTGGAATGAAGTAACGAGTGATGTGCAACACCTCTGTGGGAGAAAATACATTGACATTGGTAACAGGTGCATAAGCCATCTGTTCCTCACTGTGATCTCAGAGGATAACTCACCTAACACTGAATGGAGCACCCACTGTGACACATTTACTTCTGAAGTCAAGGCACAAAGTCACATTCATTTTCTGAGAGGGAAGGGGTTGCCTGGTAATGTGATTACAGGAAAAAAACAACCTCTTGACACTCACAAATAAATACAAATAGCATAGCCCATAACCTGTAATTGAAGGAGGAGGTTAGTGTGCTATGTCATGCTTAACAGAGAACACTGAGGAGGAGTTGGAAAGGAGATTTATTTTGTGGGGATAGAACAATGGAAGCATGGCAGCAGCATCATAGCACAACACTCTGGGCCCAATAAACCGTGTCTGAAGGGCCCCTATTCCTTCCCTGAGATGAAACCAGAAATCAACTCTTTATTGTATAGCTTCAAGTACTCCCCACCCCACCCCACCCCACCCCAACCCCTATCCCCTTCCTACTTGAGCCATGGTAAATCTATTCCCTTCACCCCCACCCCCCTATGATGCCCCTGAATGGGAGAGGCAAGCACGGTTAGTATGCTGTGGCATTTGTATTGTGAAGGCAGTCCGACAGTGGCCATGACTCCACAGCGGAATCAGTAAACTCAAATGATTAGAGAGACAGTTGCTTGGAAACGCAAATGCGGAGATGCACTTGAGCGTGATCAAGAGTATGATGAGAGTCGAGGACGAGCGCGGAGCCAAAGGACAGGAAGTCGGTGACGTCGATGGCTACTTCACTTCCCCTACATAGGTGCTCTTACGCTTGCCCTTTGTCATACATAAAACATGGAGCATAATACAAACATGTCCATGCATGGAGTTTAATGTGGTACTCCTTTAATCTGTGGTAACTAGAACAACAACTGAATTTCTGCGGCTCTTTTTTTTAATTGTTATTATTTGTGCTGACAAATAATTTCAGTGGAATAACTGTACTATACAAATATATAAATAAGATGAACACAAAGACAGTAAGATACTGTAACCTGCAAGTGCGATGCATATGAGAGTAGCTTGTTTGTACTGTGGGTATTCATGTTTGTTAAAGGAGGAGATGGCACATTTAATGTTGCAGGGGCACAGAAATAACCTGGAGTGTGTGATAGACTGTAGTTATCTCATCTGCATCTTATGGTCAGTCAAACATTAACCGCAGAGAATCACAGTCTGCAGCCTGGTAGAATGTATTCATGGCTTGTCCTAAATAAGAGCATCATTGCCACATACATTTATTATGCAGTTTATGGAGCAAATCCTGTCTTGACATTTAGCCACATTTACTGTCCAAATAGGTGACTTTTATCCAAGAAAAAGAAAGGGGACCATTTTTCTGGGTTGAGATTTGATTCAATGATATGGGATGATGAGCTAAAAAGGGCCTCAACAAAAACAAGAAATGTTAAAGCAACCGAAAAATAAATACAGCCTCAACAGTTTCTAGGGTAGGTTCTTGGGATCATGTTTCCACCTTGATAAGATAAATGTAGCAGAAATAGTTTGGGAACAAAATAGAACGCTTAGGCATTTTTGTTTTTGAAAAGGTAGACATTACTGTAAATGTTGGCTGGATGACAGGCTACTTTTATGATCAAATAAGAAGCTGTTGTGTAGAAATACTAATTAGTTGAACGTACTGGGGGTTATTAACTTGGCCTTTAACATCCTTGACCACAACTTCAAAGGAAATTCTTTTTTCTGTTCACCACTATCAGATGTAGGCTGCAGAGAGACGATTCTCTTCTATTTCAGGTTATACACCAAATGTTATGTTTAGTTGCCTAGATACAATGGGTGGGAGAATGATGCAGAAAGACTTGCCTCAGTTTGCCTTCCTCCCTGACAGGCTGGGGGTCAATTAACTTTTGTT
The DNA here is from genome assembly GCA_034783695.1 of Sardinella gibbosa. Lineage (NCBI taxonomy): Eukaryota > Metazoa > Chordata > Actinopteri > Clupeiformes > Clupeidae > Sardinella > Sardinella gibbosa. Next base: position 15,880,509 of record JASCIP010000023.1, on the reverse strand, counting down.
GAGATGGAAGCCTGCTGGTTTAAGTGTTTGCACAGAACAGTGAACTACAAGTTGAAATAACAGCCACTTGTAAGTCCTGATTATTATTTTTTATTTAAAAAAATTATAAATTCAAACCTTAATGACACAGTCAGTGACACAGCATTTGCCTTTTATAATGTATTAGTTTAAAAAAATGATTTTGTTGATTTATTATCAGTGATGGGTAGAATACTGAAAATCTGTAGGCCTACTCAAGTACAAGTAAGATTATTTCTTTAAAAAAAAAACAATTTAAGTAGCCTACTGTAAGAGCAATAATTTCCTTTTTAGAAAGGAAACTTTTTTCCTTAGTATTATTACTACTGCAATTCAGTGAATGAGTAATTATGAGCCTACTAATTATTTCAGAGCATCAAAACAATTAAGAAAGCAGAATGACTAGCGCCCTGTATTTTCACCTCTGGAGTTTAAAACCTTATGCTTTATTGCAAAAGTTTGTTTTCAAGGTTAAGAAAATT
>JASCIP010000023.1:15669610-15683035 GCA_034783695.1 Sardinella gibbosa | reverse complement strand
CACACACACACACACACACACTACTACTGGCCTTATGTCCAGGTGCACACATTTGGGTGGTATATTTCCGTCTCCCATTCATACTCACTGGCAAGAGACTGTGACTTTCCAATGATTCAAAGCTCATAGTTTAGTAAACCCTGTCCAGAAGAACTACGTGCAACATGATACACATTACTAACTCCCACAGTCATCGCAGTTCGATCCAGAGCGTGCAAATCTTATTCACATGTATGGATAGACAGTAACTTGGGACGACATGCACATCCTCTGCAGCTGTCCGAAAGGGCTTTTAGTACAGCAGGTTTTCATTTACTCTCTGTTTTTGAATGTTGTATGAAAAAAAACTGTCAGAAATGGACCAACTGTCTTTAAAAAAAAAAAAAAAAAAAAAACAGTGAAAAATATTAGAAAAAAAATGATGGTTATTTACTACATCTTTAGTAGCTTCTTGAGTGCAGACCAATGTTGTGTTGTGATAGCACAAATTGAGTGTATGTTTCTTAACAGTGATTAAAAAATCTTATGCAGACAAATACTGTAAATGCAAGAAGCCCCTGAGACTCAAGGAAGAAATAGTGCAGTATGTTCCTAGCCTGGGAATACCCATGCTGCCTTGTGCGCTCGTTCCGAACTGCAGGGCAGCCTGGAGACCATGGCCGACATTTTCGCATGGATCTGGGAACCAATCACAGAAACGGGAGAGACGGCAAGAGGATGCGCAAACTTTTGGACAAACAAAACCTGAAGTCCCTTATGAGAAAATGTATAGATGCTCCCCAGACTAAATATCTCTTGAGATTTAGGCTGGTGTTAGCAAGGCTAGTATGTTCCATATTCGTACTTACATTAAAACACAAAAATAAACACATACAGCACTATGTCACACCCTGCACCACTGTTACAGAAAATGCTTATCCACTGTAAAAAAAAATGATTTACAGTTTAACAGCGAACTTGACATTGAAAACAGATCTGTTGCCATCTGGTATAAAGTCATTAAGTATCATGCACAGTAAGTGTAAAATGACTGTGAATTAGACTTCATATTTCCTCCATGCAAGGATACAAGGAATACAAGGATACAAGGATGCATGCTTGAAGAGTAGCCTGAATGTTCCACCTGAGGATTTGGGGGTGGGGTGGTGGTGGTGGTGGAGGAGGGGTACTCTGTCCGAGTGTTATCTCAAGTGAACTCAACACTGAGATGGGGAGTTTAAGGGAGTTTAAGGGCTTGACTGACAGAGTAATGGCAAAATAGAGATCCCGTCCGTCCGCTGTTTTCCCCTCTCTGCTGGCCCACTATTGTTACACAGGAAACACTCGGTCTGAGTGTCAGTGGAGTGCATTTGTTTCAGCACGCGCCTGTGTTTGTGTGACCATGCTGTAGAGAATTAGGATCCTGACTAGTGGGCTTATTATACCATAGGATGTTGAAGCCTGAAGCTCTTTAGCCATTAAAGTGATACACGCACAAGGAGGGGTTTCCAAAAAGGTGATTCAGTGGCAAGCTTGGGTAAGTTAAGCCTGAGGTAGAGTAAACCTGATAACATCTTACAAAGCCAGCAGGCTACCCTATTAGCATTTTTACCATGTTTTCTAGATTAACTTTATCAGTTTATCAGTTAACCACCCTCATGGAATACCCACCAGTACAGCACCTAAACCTGTAGTTAAGTGCAGTAAGATACATGTATGCTCAGAAAACGCAGCCAACCTGGGACTCTCGTCATTGTGAAGCAAACATCTTGGTTTCCAGAGGACGCAGTTCATCACGTAGCGCTGCATTGTCCCGAGGAACTCTTGGCATGCCTCGTCTGGATTTATTTTTATCACTTGCGAGGTGAAGGTACATTTGTCAGAGTGGGTGTGAAGACAGGATTTATTGCCAATGGCGTCTGTCCAGGACGGAGGAGTGCACAAGGGTAACAGACACTCGCTGGACACCGGAGAGGAACTGGGACTCCCCGGTGGGAGCACCTTTCTGGGAGGGGAGGAAGAGTGTGGCCCGTAACTACAAGGGGGAGGCGGTGAGAAGGGGGGGGGGGGAGGGATAAGGGAGGGGGGATCAGGGTTGAAGGGGAAGAGAGGCAGGGATGGCCAAGGGTAGAGGGCCCAGGGAGCTGCCTCGGGGGGCGGGCAGGAAGAGCTGAGGAAATGCCCAGGCTGCAGGCCAGGAGCGAAATGCATGGCTAACTGAAAATAACATGGGGGCAAGAGGACGGCTGCCAGAGGCGGGTGGCTCTTTTTACGGCAGCCAGAAAACCCCTGCCGGGTCACCTGACTAGACGTGCGGCTGCGAGGGCTAAAGGTCAGGAGAGGTTAGGCATGGTCAGGAAGCTGTACTGCCCGTCAGGGGCCCATCAGAAGGGCACCGACAAAAAAAAAAAAAAAAAGAAAAAAAAAAGGCTAGTATGACACAAAAAGTAATTTTTTTTACAAACAGCTTGTTGGCTATAAAGAGCTCTCGTCGGTTTTTGTTGATTTCTACGACCGTCAACAAGAGCTGCAGCAAAATCATGTTCAGTGTGTTGATCAGCTTCTCCATAACTCACTAATCAACTCCATCTTACTGCACGCAGTGGTGAATGCGCTTCAGTTTTACATACATTTTTTAAAATTCAGTTATAATATAGCAATAATGCATTTCAGTCGACACTTTTTGTGGCTATATTTCATTTGTAAAGGGATGTGAATAAATCAGTGCCGTTTGTCCCTACTTTTTCAATCAGTCTCACAAATTTTAGACTTTCTCTGTAGGCTATATGAATTCGACTGAGTGATGAATAACTATTTTACCATTTAATATTGTCTAAAATAATCAGTAGCACAGGGGAGTCTGTGTGTTTGCAGGGTCTCTCCAAGTGAACACTAAGAATTAAAGCTCTAGTTAACTGAGAACAGCCATCGCCAAGCCCATGTCATTATCCTGGATGTAGCCTCTGTAATAACCCCGGGGAGGGGGCTCGGCGGATTACTAATTCCAGGGACTTCAGAAGGCGTCTTGCATGGCAGAGAAACCACAGCAAGCCAAGGTGGCAGTGATCGACAGTGATTTTGTCCTCGCTCTTCAAGACCTCCCACAGACAAGACATTTTTTTTTTCTTCTTCTAAAATTGAGGCCAGGAGAAGAGCGGAGGTAACCTGATTAATTGAGGATCAAATCAGACATTCAGATTCAGGCCCACTGCTGAGGGAAATATGGAAATGTAACATTTTAATAATTTCAGTCCATTTTTTCTTTTTAAATGAGAATAGTGTGATTACAAAGTTGCATTAAAAAATGCTAACCAGCTCCATGAATCAGTCTCACAGTTCACAGTCATAACCACTGTCTGTTTTGCTCTGTCTGCCAGGATGGTGACTGGCTAGAGGCCCCTTAGCCATATTGTTTGTTGTGGTTTCCTGTTTCTGGAATAATTGTGCCTTTGAAACTTGCAAAGGTTCACATTCAAAATATCCCTTTGCCAAGGAAAACACCCTTATCTTGAGTTGCTGCCACTCCATTGTGAGATGAACTGAAGCCTGACAGAGATGGTATCAGTGATCTTAACAGAGACCTGCTCCGAAAGGGAAAAAAATAACAGTAAATATGTCTGCCCCTTGTTCATGGCCTATATCTACATATCTGCTTCTCGAACTTACTGTAAGCTCTTTGTCATGTCATTAAAAAACGGCACTCTTCGTTGGTATGATCTGAGCCATTATCGCAGAACCAGCTCTGTTTGGAAGGAAACACTTTTCCTTTTGGGTGTATTTTAGGGATTAAGATAAACACATTTAACAAGGTGCCATTACCGTTTCCCTTCACTCTCGCTTCTACTATATGGCAAGGAACATATCACAGTTTGATACAGCAAACCCACTCGTCCATGGGAATAAAAAAAATCGGTAATTTTTTTAGGCTTGCCTGATTTTGTCACTAGTTGTAATCCATTATCCGTTTTAAAACACATAGCTTATATTGTTATTCGCCTCTGTGATTATTCTAATGGGAGCAACACGTAGAAAAATACACAGACGAAGTGTTAAACGTTCGGCAGCCTGAAATTGCATTGAACCATGGAGCCACCTGTGCTTTTTAGACATGGGTTGTGTTAAGACTATAAATTTAGCAGATCTACGAGGGGCGACGATCAGCCTTGAGAGGCAATTTACAGGAAATATGAAAATGCGAATTTGTCCTAATTACTATGCGTGGCTTGAGGAAATGGCAATTGTCGTTAGACCCAGAACAGTGGCGATTGGTTGCGCGGTATTAATTGGTTTAAAATTGTGATGAAATGTTCGTCTCAAGAGTTGACCCCCTTTGTAGCGAGGATGGGAGGTGTGATGCAGACAGAAAGAAGGTGGAGATGACGTGTCGTTAGCATGCAGCTGCCACCATGCAGGCCTCGGTTTGAAGATTTTTTCAATTGCTACATGCGTGAGCCAGGTAGAAGTGGCGAGAGGCGAGTAGAGAGGCCGTTTAGGGCCATTGCGTGCAATTACCGACAATCAGAGTGGAGTAGACGACCTGTTCCCTACAATGGGCCCAGTTCGCCTTGTTCCCAGGGGTGAGCGCTCAAGTGCGTGCAGCTGCGCGATCTGATTCAGCACCATCAGAAAAGCTACCTCTAGCTCCGCAATTAACAGATCTCATTTTAAAACGCAGCGTATTATCCACTGTTGTTGGTCTCTGAGTTTTTTTCATCATGCAGCAAGTCGTTTTCTGTAGGCCTAAATTACTTTTTAAGCATATTTGCATTTCCCATTTGACATTTTTTGAAATGTCGAAACTGATCAACTGGTGCAACAGGGACATCCCTCTTTTTCTCTCTCACACACAAACTCTCTCTCCTTCTATGCGCCTAGTAGCCTACTCTCTCTCTCTCTGTGCTGTTTGTGTGTGTGTGTGTGTGTGTGTCAATTTAAGAATTTGTTTTATTTCCCACTGTTTGTTTATCTTCAGTGCATATAGGCTATCTATCGTTTGTTTTGCAGATGACGAAGAACACGAATGGATATTGCGCACTTGTCGGAAGAGCTGGGATGAGATCGTTGGACCAAGAAATTGCACATCAGATCTGAAATAAAATAAAGACTGCTTAACATTCAAAAAAGGCTTAATAAACGAACATTAATAATTTAAGCCAATAAATACAGGAACCAACCCCAAAAAGAATAGGATTTAAATGAGTACTCGACACACTCCTAATTGCTCTATTTTGTAGGTTACAGCCTACAAAACATTTGTTATCGTAACCTGATTGACTTTTTGTATTAATTGATGCTGAAGGGCCTGTTTTTTGACACCAGTCTACATTTGAGGTATTTTAAGGTCACTGGCCAGTGCAGTCAATGACAGACAAGAGACAATACAAGACAAGAGATGTCTTGATTTTAAAAATGGGATTTGGTTAGGCAATAGTTTCCTCCAGAGCTGTAAGCCGTGTCCATGTCTGTCAATCAAAAACTGAGGGAACTTCTAGGCTACTGAAAGTTATCTGAAAGAAGGCATAACAATTTACTGTTTTGCAATATGCTCCTCTGCTCATTGAGACTGAGATTCGTAAATGTGCATGAGACCACATGTACTACATATGTAGGTCTATAAAGTGTGTAGGTCTATAAATCTTTGTATTTCTGCAAAAACAGTGTGTGTGTGTGTGTGTGTGTGTATATGTTAAAGTGTACATATGGAGAGAAGAAATTCCGTTGCACTGAGTATTCTTTGAAACAGTATCCAGGGTGGGAGATGAGGCTAGTGATGCAGCCTGACAGTGACTTCCTGTATGTGATGGCAGTGGAATCAGTGCAGGGGCCATTAGTATGCACACTGACCCGTAAAGCGCCTGCCAGCTCAGCCATTGGCCTGTGATTGCTTCCCGTGCTGCATCAGATACACACAGACACCGGTGCGCGTTTGTGCACACACACACACACTTCTGAATACACCTACTGGCATCTGAGATATCTGAAAGAACACCTGAGCATAGACACATGCTTACCAATGACAGTGGAGCACTATCTTTACACTATCCTAACAGACCTGTGCTCAGTAGGCTACTTGTACTTGAAATAAATCATTTTCCATGAATTTATGTGTTATGTGGTGATGTTAACTCGCCTTACTTTTTGAAAAAAATTATTTGATGTGCACCATCAGATTCATATTTGTTTAAGTACAACAATGGGGAAAAAGTGCATTTGAAAGTATTATTTATTGCATTTATTACACAAAACATTTTTCATACACAGTCTGTATTTATCTCTTTCTTCCTCCTTTTACAATTTTTAGAATTTTACAGTTGCCAATTTACGAGGGGGAAAAAAAGTGCTTGAAGGTTGTTGTTTTTTTTTTTACCTGCCTGAATAAATACAAGAATGTGAGGTCTCAACTCCATTCTGGAACATGGGATCATTCTGGCAGCCGAAAAAGAAAAAAAAAAAAGAAAGAAAGAAAAAGAAAAACAAAGTTCACAGTTCAGGTTCTGACTGGACCTCTTCGGCTGGTGAAGACACATATTTACAAGCCCAGTCGGGGAGGGATTGTACCACATTTTCCTTTCCCCTTTTGGGCAACACAAATAGGGGCACACTTGCAGGTATTACGGCAGACACATGGACATATATCCTGCTTATATTGAAAAATAAAAAATAAAAATAACACCACGAAAATGAGGAGATACATGTAAATTTTACATGTAACAGTCTTTTTTACACACACTTTTCAAGAGCTCTTGCTTTAAGGGACTTTTCTAAGAGGGTGGGTCTCTCCCTCCCCCTCTGTGTCTAAATTTTGCACCGCACCCCACCACGTGCATTTATTTTGTTCCTGTGACACGGCATGGCATGTTCCCCTCCCAAAATATTGGCAAACGCCTTAATGATTCATGATACAAAATATAACGAAGGAATGATGAAAGTAGAAGCTTTGTTTGCAATAAATACGGAATAACTGAGTCACTAACTTGAGAGGAAAAAAAAAAATCGCACCAATGTCCCTGACTTTTGGATTGCTGTAGGAGTGAAATATCTCAATAATCTCTGTAGAGTAGAACATGACCTCACGTCTACACATCCCACAGGTACAAACTAGATAATGATCTTACAAAAGAGACAAGACACTGTTGTCACTGTGTTTGTGTTCTTATAGACTGGGGGGGGGGATTCATTCAGTTTACTACACTCAATATTCTTTAATTTGACTATGGCCATCTTGTAGTTTCAACGCTCTTTTCTCTGCCCAACTTCATCCTTCCAGTGCTGATACTCTTGACGCCACCAGATATTTCCCAAGATACTTAAACCAGTAAACAATTCAATTAAAGCCTCATCAGCCAACCGGAGAAAAGCCACAGAAAATGGAAACAATCTATATCAGGACACAAGGCTCTTCACAATCAAGCTCTGCCATATGTAAGGGGAAAGTATTTTGGGGGTGTTTGTTACTTGTCTGTCATGACAAATTAGAAACGAAGTATGCATCATGCAGCTATGAAATAAGAAAACTATTTAATATATTTTGTAATACTTTTTAACACACATTTGTTGTCCTTCACATCAAAACTGAACGCGCATATTTTCCACAGTGGCATTGTTTTCTTTTAATAATACAGGGAAATGTCAGCTATGAATGAACTAATACTGTCAAGTGCTGAGATGATAGGCAGCCATGTCAATCTCTACACAGAATTCTAATCATTACACATCACCTCCAACTGTCTTATTTTTTTTCTTTTCCAACTGGCCAAAAAGAGGACAGACCTTACCTTCACAGCCTGAATTTCTGTCCTCAACTTAAGTTAGCATTATTCCTTTCTGTGGACTGTTGTGTGCTTTCGTTGTAATTCACAGCAACGCTTTGCGTCATGAGATGCACTGCTAGATTCCATTGTTTTTCACTTTGGCCAAAAAAACAGCTCTCCACACGAAAGGTCTCAAAGTGAAACGGGTGTGTGTTTGAGAGAGAAGGGTGTGTGTGTGTGTGTGTGTGTGTGTGTGTGTGTGTGTTAGAGAGAGAGGGGGTTGGGGGAGTTCTGGCAGCTATGAGTAGGGTCATTATGTGGTACAGTGTGTGCTTGGGCATCATTGAGGCTTGAGGCTCGGTAAGAGTCCAGTCCCAGGGGGCTCTCGGGGAAAGAAGTCCTCTTTGCCTGAAACATGTAGAGCTGGGTCTCCATACATATATATATATATATATAGATTGATTTTTTTTGTTTGTTGATAAACCAAGTCTGACTGGTCAAGGTTGAGTCCACACCGAGTCAACAACAGCAAAAGGAGGGAAGATGCATGTACTCTCTCTCTCCGTGGATAGTTCAGAGGTCACAAGCACAATAGGTTTGGGCAGATGTAGTGGTGGGTGGCTGGCTGGCTGCAGTGGATGAAATGGGACACATGAGGGAAGAAAGGTGGGGTCGTGATTAGTCCCGGCCGTTCCAGGAGCCGCTGGCTCCTCGGGTTGGACGAATAAACATCTGTGGCGCGGTGCAGTGCGATGTGGTGGTGCTTCATTAGTGGGGGTCAGCGGCTGAGGGGGAGCTGGGGAAGTGCCATGGCCTGATGGGGGAGGCCCTGTGACGTCAGCACAGAGAAGGGGTGACCTGGAGAAAGGGGTTGTGTGGGAAAGGGGTATATGTCAGTTTGAGGACAAGAATGATGGACACACAGGTTTTTACAATTTGAATGTAAAAATGTACGTGCCTCTTTTTAGTTCTCAAAGCAAAATTATGTAAGAGTGGATTTAATTAACTAAACAAGTCAGATATTGTAGTAATGTAGATGACACAAGATCTGTCATGAGTCATGCTGCTGTATGCATATTTAGTTTTCAATATACAGGCACAAACTAGGCCAACAATTTGAATTTGAATCTCAACGGATTGAGCAATTTAAGAAGTCAAACTTCATACTGCCAACTTCAAACTTATTCATCAATCCCTTTAGCCCACCCCCTTGTCCCAGCCCCCATTCCAAAATCACTAGCCTACCAAAAAAAAAAAAAGGCAAGTAGTGTAAAATGCAATCAACACCGATGACTGAAGACTGTGAATCCACCACTTACTCTCTATGTATCCGTGCAGAGCCACCATGCGTGCTCTCTCAGGGCTTCCAAAGGGCGAATAATGCAGCTCGTCAGGCAGGGAGGGGGGCATCCGCGCCTGTGGGTGACCCTGGGGGGGCCCACTGTGCTGAGGGGTGTGCTTTTTATGTCTCGCTCTGCAGTTTTGAAACCAAACCTTTAAAAAAAAAAAAAAGAAAAGAATAGAAAAAAGAAAGCTATAAAAGCAACATCACCACTTCTCACATGACAGAAAAGAAAACTTCCTTGGAAGGAAATAGGATGACAACTTAGGTGCTTAGGAGGTCTTCTTAAAGATATTTAAAAGCAGTAAAAAGTAAATGGGCTAATTTCACTCAGAACATAAATGAAATAGGAAAATGAATGAAAGAATTGAAAGAAATGAAAGAAGAAACACAATGAAATAACCAAATAGCTCATAAAAACCAACATGCATGTGTGCACTGTACTGTGCAGAATGTGTGGCCTATACTACTACCACCTCAGGCCTATGTAACGACACACATCTAGTTTTCTGGGGAGGAGTCCACTTACCTGTATGACGCGTCGGCTCAGCCCAGTCATGTCTGCAAGCTTCTGTAGGGTCTGGGCGTCAGGGTTGTTATCCTGCGCAAACTGAGCCTGCATCACCTGTGTGAAGAGAAAAAAAAAATATTTGTGACTATGTGTGGCTATAGTGTGGGTGTGTTTGTAAGTGACATGACCTTAAGGCTAAAAGCGTATTAATCACTCCCACATAAACAAGGTTATTTCCCATAATAAATCACTCTCAACGAGTTTTGTGTCGTCACTGATTTAAATGTAAAATAATACTACTGGTTAACGTGATATATGAACATTAAAATTTGTTGCTAAATGTTAGTAACATTGTTAGAACATGCTTAACATTTTCATTTCTTATAGGCGCTCTTTAAATAAGAAGCCAATTCAGCGTCATAGTAATAATAACAAAACAATAAAAGTTCTAAAGAGCCGAACATCCATCTCAGTGTTTTTTTTTTGTTTTTTTTTTTCACACAGCAAAAAAGGATGTCAGTTTGTAGAGGGATTAAGCATCTACTGGAAAACCCCAGCTGTCTAACACAGTGACTGACTGCTGCACCAAGACATGATGAGAACAAAGCCTAAAAGCCACAGTCACAGTGTTAGGTTTGAATTTTTCTGGATGGTGTGCCTAAGAGTTTTGATAACAGATGGAGCAGAGCGCAACAATCACTGGCAGTCATTCACTGCACCGCCACCCATGAGTGACGCACCTGAAGTTGCTCTGCCGTAAAAGAAGTGCGTGCTCTTTTGGCTGGCTTTGGTTGGCTGTCCTGCTCGGATGGTACCGCCCCTTCCAGAGTGAGTCCGCTGCCTGAGGGAAAAAGAAACACACAGAGCCGATCGAGGATGTTAGAACCCAGTCGTCACGCAGTAAAGTCTCTACAAGCAGCATACACCAATTGAAGGCGTCCTGGATTTTGCGGTGCATTATGCTGTATTTCTGCCGATATTCAATATGTCAATATTTATTCATCATTTAGAAAGATAAGGAAATCATGCATCATCATATACAGTATATGCATCATATATAAAATATGCAATTTGACACATTTTAAAAAAAACAACAAAAAAACAAAAAAACATAAATCTCATCTGATTTCCTGACACTGATACTAACTAGATATGCAGGTTTCAGTCTTGCCAATATGTCTTCCAGGGATATGTGCAGAAAATGTCATATCTGTCAGTGTGTCTCTTTGCTAATATCAATGTTGTACTGAGACAAATTGTGTATCCCTTCCTTAATTTTCCATATTTCCTAGAACAGAAACAAGCAAATAGTACTACAACTGTATTTAAGAATCAATGAAGGTTCATCTAATCTCCATCTCTCTCCGTGTCATATTTCTTTTCGTATCCACTTCGCCATAGTTATGACAAAATATACTTAGACATTCTCTGCTCTCGCTATGTGCTGCAATGTTAGCAGTGGTTAAGTCCACCAGAGATCTCCAGGGACTTTTTTCAATTAAACATGAACGACAGTGTAGCCCCCTCACCGGTCTCGGCGGCCCGCTTGAGGTTTTCCACCATGGTGTCATAGTGGATCCGACAGAGCACCTTTTCCTCCACCAGGCCAAACTCCTCCCCGGTAGACAGCTGCCTCTTGCAAGAGAAACAGGCAAAGCAGGCCAGGTGGTAGGCATTGCCCCTTGCACGTCGCACCCAGTCGCTGGCGTAGATCTGACGACCGCACCGGGCGCACTTCGTACCAAACCTACTGTGAGAGAAAGAAAGAGGCCACAGGGCATCAATGCTCAACTGAGGAGCAACGTCCGCACCACACAGACATGAGAATTAACCAGGCAGTAGGCAATGCATACAAGGATTAGACCATCTTCATAGACGTAAAATTAAATTTAAAGAAAAACACCTAAATTATAATTTCAATAATTAAAATTCAACAGATATGTAATAATTGCACAACATTGAATGAACACAATGTAATTTCAATGATATTAATATTCATATACTGACTCAATACTTGCAGCCATAATTATATTAGAATGAGAACAAGTCTATGTTTATATGTATATGAATGGCAAGGACAGATTTCATCTATTCTCACTTGAAGCAAAACCAGTCACAAGTGAATAATGCAGAACTTCAGGCATGGCATGCAACATCCTCACTGACTGCCTTACTTAGTTGCTATAAATAGCCTTAGACCACCAATGTTTTTACAGGTGGGATGTGCATAAATCAAATTTCTCACAAACTGTGGAGCCACAGCTACATGCCATCCTTAGTATTCATCATCAATACTTTTGTGTGATTTTATATCACTTTCGTAATGATTCTGTCTTGCACCATGACATGTTTATTCCCCTGCACGTCAGACTGTGTTCCCTGAACACACTGGCTCTCTGAAAGGTATAGTTTGGGGAGTAGCCCCAAGAGGAGTATTTCACCACTTGTAGGCTATAAACATCACAGGTCTGACATTTTATCAAATGAAGAACATAAGCCACTGGGTGATGCAGAGAAATAATTCTTCCATTACCCATTGCAAAAGAAATCCAGTCTGAACAATAAAGAGAAATCTCCTAATTTTGTTCATCAGATCAGGCCCACAGCTAAAATTAACAAGGTACAAAGGCAAGCTTTGTTTGTCTTTTCATCAATACACAAATTATATTCAGTGTGAAGGAAGCTCTACTCTGGCCACACAACTCAAATAGGCTATCTGCAGTTAATAAAAAACAGACACCAATGTCAGCTGGAGGCACTACATAGCAGACTGAAAGGATCTTTAGCCGACTTGTACTGTAACAGATCAACATCCTTAAAATACGCAAGAATGTGAAGAATTGAGAGATATTTTAGAATAAGCAGCAGTATGCTATTGTAGGTGACAAATGCTGTACTCAGTGGCTGATCTGAAGGATCAGGATGTAATCAATTTTAATTCATCTGTGCCTAGATTTTGCTTCATGCTGTTTTAATAATGCAAATCATATGCAGAACAAGTTGTAGCATTTTGAGAAATTATGTTATTTTGCGGCTCCAAAACATCACAGCTTTAATTCAGTTGTCACATCACATATCTTGTTCACAAGTTAAAAGTTCTGCACTTCAGGTACATAATTGCAGATTCCAATGCTTAAAAAAACAACTATAGAGAATCCTGCCAATGTGATACACCCAGAGAGTACAAATGATTTTTTCCTTTTTTTAACAGTAGTTTAAGATTGCTGTGAAACTGCTTATGCCACAAATTCCCTGATACTATACATGCTAAAATATCTTAACCATTATTTTTTTTCTTGTGTTCAGTGTGGAGTGCGCAAAATCTCCATTAAGCTCCTGCAAACCATTGCGAAGCTCTCTGTATACTCTGCTAATCACACTCTGACAAATGTCAGTCCAAAGCGGGAATACAGCATATGAGTAATGATGCATTTCAGAAGGATTGTTTAGAGAGAAACGTTGTGGAACAGCTCCGTAATCTTTCGCCGCAGCCTGTCTGCCGCAAAAACCCAACGAGAGAGGGATAGAGAGAAAGAGAGAGAGACAGCAAAAGAGAGAGTGAGTAAGAGAGTGGAGGAAAAACTAGAAAGAAACAGGGGATTTTTGTTTCTTCTGAGGGCTCGACTTCAGTGCGTGTCTGATTGTGCCCCTGTGTTCAAAAACCTGGTGTTTATTCTGGATTTACTTCTGTCCCACGGCTCCGCAATACTCCTGGGGCAGGAGGAGGAGGTGTGTGTACGTGTGTGTATGTGTGCGCATGAAAGAGAGAAAAGGGGGTGTGATGTGGTGTGTGTATGTGTGTGTGTGTGTGTGTGTGTTGGGGGGGGGGGGGGGGGGGGGGG
>JASCIP010000023.1:15607863-15618901 GCA_034783695.1 Sardinella gibbosa | reverse complement strand
CTGTTTGCTGCCAAGTCCAGCAGGCAAATTAAATCCATGTCAGAAGCTTACCTAGAAGGTTTGTGTGTAGCATAGGATGTTCATTTCTGAATTTACAGGTACACTGCTCACAATACTAACACATAAATGTTAATTATGTAACAGAGACGGGAAGATCGCTTGCACACGACCTTAAGTCCGAGGTGTCTGGTGATTATGGTAAAACTCTGCTCATCCTGCTAGAGGTTAGTCCAATTGCAGTGAATGTGCAGTAGCAGATTGCAGTGAAAATAATGACTTTAATGTATAGTGACCCTGGCTTTTCTTTCTCTCCTCCAAGGGGAAGAGGGATGAAAGTACACACGTGGACGCAGCAAAAGCTAAAGCAGATGCGCAGGTGAGGTTTGTTGTCATGTATTAAATTTTAGTGATGCATTAAGGTGTCTTCAATACAGTTCACTACCTGAAGTGTTTTTTGTAAAAGGCCTAACTGAATCATCTGTTTGTTTTTTTCTCATAAGATTTCCCCATAGCTTGTGTATGAGTAACAGTAGAGCGATGAATCAATTAGGCCTATGTGTTTGTTGTTGGAGTCTGAGAACAATTTCTGTGATGTCCTCAACCATTGTATTGTGACATTGAGGTTTCATGCTGGTCAGTAGACACAAATACTGTATGTAATTTGATATGGTTCATCTCCATGCAGGCCCTTTATGAAGCAGGAGAGAAGAAATGGGGAACAGACGAGAGCAAATTCATAGACATCTTATGCCACAGGAATGTTCCTCAGCTAAGGCAGAGTAAGACTCCCCTTATCAGTACCACAGGATACACTTTAGACTTGAATGAACTCGATGTATAAACATGGTTCTGTCCAACATCAGGACATCAGGATTAACCTAGGATGGCCCTTGAAAAGAAATATGAACTTTGTTTCACCTTTTAAAGCACCTCTGTTTACCAAATCAAACAATGTTTGCTATCAGTGTTGTTCAGCATGCCTGTCATGTTTCAGTTCTGATAGAGTACAAGAGTGTCAGTGGGAAAACCCTGCAGGAGAGCATTGAAAGTGAAATGTCAGGGAAACTCGAGGAGCTGCTGGTGGCCATTGGTATGGAGAACATCTATCTTAGCTTTATCATATAATACTATATATGATATATGAATGCTATGTGGTGTTTACAAAATAAAAAATTCAACGGTTATCATGTTTGCTTGCAGTGAAATGTGTGAAGAGTGTACCAGCATACTTTGCAGAGAGACTCTTCAAAAGTATGAAGGTAAAAGGGCTAAGCTAAGATTAGCATCTTGTTATCCTATGTAACGTTTGCATACCTTTGAATAGATGGCATACTGCTTTCAATAGATTAGGTCATTGCAGAAGCACTTTCAACTCTGCAAGCCTTTCTCGGTTGATTGGAGAATTGTCACAACAATGCTATATTCGCCCATGCTATGACGACACCCAAGCAACTATTTCAGTTGCACAAGAGCGTGAAATGACAGTTTGGTTTGCAGGAAGATAATTACATGTGGCTCCACTCACCCCTTCTCATACTTGTCGTACACATTCACAATTTGTGCAATCACAGGCACCACATATAGTATAATAACCCCTTTGACCTCTTGTGCAGAATAGACAACATATTCCCCTTGTGGAGGGATTGTTGGGGACAGTGATAATCCATGTGGAACTTGATTGTAAATCCAGGTTCTTTGTCTAGGGCCTGGGCACCACAGAGTCCACGCTCACCAGAATAATGGTGAGCCGCTCTGAGATTGACCTCATGGACATCAAGGCTGAGTACAAAAAACTGTTTGGCTGCTCGCTGTACTCTGCTATTGAGGTAAGTTTAACCCAGACAAAAGTGATAATTTCATAATACTGCACGTGTTGTTTTGAGAACACCAAGGCATGCATGATGCATGAAGAGCATTGCTGAAATAGTTTGAAAAGCTTGCTGAAATAGTTTTGAAAAGTATGGACTGCTGTTGTTTGAGCTCATGCACCAAAGGTATTGGTGGTCATACTAGTAACTAGTAGAATTTGTCACAGGTAAATGCAGATAATAACATTATTCTCTTTGTGTAACTTTAATATGTGTTGTGGCATATTGTTTTCTAAAGAAAAGCTATAGCCAAACTCCGCAAAATACCTCCTATTCTAGAAATGAAAGTAAATCTTTCAACTCTTTTTGTTGTCATTTTGAACCAAAGCGTATTCAATAGTCTATTGTCAATTGTGTTTTGTTAATGTAATTTGTAACAGTGTAGGCATCTACCTCTGAAACTGACATCACAAAGTTGTAGTTCTCTCTGTAATCAATTACATTATTGCTCAATTTGACAACAAAAGAGATTGCCCTTCACGGGGATAAAATGAGGGTGGTTCTTGTCTTGCTGCTTGCAGTCAGATGTTGGGGGGAGTTTTGGCGACTGTCTGAAGATGATCTGTGGTGCTGATGACTAACCCCGCCTCTGATGAGCTTGGTGGATGATTAAACTCCACCCCTCAGAGGAGGATGTCGTCCCGCTTCTTGTCCAGTGCATTCAAGCCTGACGCAATCGCAATGCCACCTCCACAGACACTATAGTAATTCTATATCTGAACACAAGATCACTGATGCCAATAAAATGTGATTCATATTTGTTTCTTTTTTCTAATCGTCTCACTCGCTGCAAAAAAAGACAAAGCTCGTGAAATGCATAAAACATTTCTGCATTATTGCGCAATCATGGCTTTCTTAATCCTCACTGCATCTGTGCATCTGTCTCTGGCTTTAAGATTTGTGAATTGCTAAACTTTTGCCTATTTCGTTCCAATAATGATAATATTTTAGCATCAGATCTCAGCTTCTTATTTCTCCTTTGTTCGGGTCATGCTCTTGCTTGGCTTTGCTGCTACAATTGACTGACAGCTTTGATCTGAAGACGGTACGGAAAGCAGTTCCTCTGTTTGTGACTGTCAAAGACTTATGACATTCCTCTTATTTGCAAGAAGTGTACTAACAGGATATATACCTCAATGAGGACATCGGGGCATTTCTGCATTAGTGTATGGAAGGGTTTCCTCCTTTTTTGAAATAATGGTTTTGCCCATTTCTACGTCCCTTTCAAACCTAGTACCTTACTGTGTCTTTTCACAGTTAAAGGTCAGTGGTTTTTGTACATCATCTTGTCATCTCATGAATGCTCTCAGGATATCTCTTTATGTGGTTTTTCTTCCTCCTATCATAATCTTACAGCATTTGTCTCAGAGGGGACAGTTTAATACAGCTGTTGTTCAGATATATTCATTTTTATCTTTATCATTTAGTAGGCTACTATTGTGCACAAGCCCCCGAATTCAATGGTTGACAAAATATTTCACATCATCCTCAAAAGGAAGAGTTTACAGATCACTTCTTCAGATACTATTCTAATTTATAGATCAGGGAAAGATTCATCGAAGAAAGATTCATAAGAGACAGCTCACTGTGACATCACCTTGCATTGTTTAAATTTAATCTTCATTTCTGCCCTGCCCCTCTGTCTGAGACATCTGGGAACTATCGTCAGACCCTTCTGAGTATCTGTGGGGCGGATGACTAACTCTGAGCCTGATGGTGCTGCTTCCAGAGCCATCATATTGCATGCTGCATGTTTAAGGCAAGGTGTAGTTCACTGTGAGGGCTGCCAATGCTGTGCTGTATTGCCGGTTCCTCTCATCCACCCACTGGTTCCTCTATTTTTTCTCCCTGTCCTCATGGCCTCAAACACAACATCTTCGTGGTGTAACATGCAACATTGTTCAACATGAAGGATCATTTTACTGGATGGAATAAAATGCCTATGCAAAACCCCATAATAAGTACACATATTGTCAATATTTACTGCAATGTATTTTGTTAATGCTCTCCATAACATTTCAAAATGTGTACCTGAGTCTGATATACCAGCTAGTCAGAGGCTATAGTGAAATGTTACAAATGTAAATCTATTCTATGTATGATAACATTTATGCTATTACATTTAGGGGTTTTCAAGTATCTAGATGTTCAATTTGGTATTTCAGGATCATAATTTACATTAAAAAAACGGCATTAAAACCAGTTTGCATGAAGGAACGCAATTCTTTCCTGTAGTGACATAGTTTTTCCAGCAGGCGGCAGTAACATTCTTAATGTCCCATAGCCATAGATCTAAAGCTTTGTAGGCTGCTACAGTACTCAGCCTCTAAATCTAGGCATAGTATGGCTCTCACTGACATGATTCAAAATTGTACAGTCTCATAAATCCTCATAAATTGGACGGCAGTTAAGAGTCATCTGACTGGTATAAGTAACTTAGTGACAGAGTCCTTTCTCCAATGTGGAATAATAGAAAGCCCCAATCCTATAATCCTGAGGACAATGCCTTCATTTGCCGCAGTGCACAGATTGGATAAAATATGGAAAGTGCTTGTCTCAGTCATCTGGTGAGAGTCATGATTGATATTTTGCATTATGTGCAGATAATACTGTAATTTTCTCTTTACCACATTGTGTGAGAAGGGTCCATTGGGAGTGGCTATCCATTTCAGTGAATGGGAGGACAAGACGATTAAAGATTAAGAGAGAGTTTGTAGGGGAAAAAAATTCAAAGAATAAGAATTACTGCCACAAAGTCGACATCTGTTCAAATAGTGAACTGGGCCATATATCGAGGATGAATAAGAAAGACCAAAGATGTCTTACTCTTAAGTTTATTAATAGAGTTCAAAAAGGAACATTTTTAAATATTTTAAACATTTAATGGTCACATTTTGGCAGTATTTTGTGGAGAGTCCACCAACTTATCCAAATCCAGTGGACATATTTAAAAAAAAAAAAAAAAAAAAACATCTTGGTTTCACCATGAAAGAGCCTTAACTTGTCAGCTCTTGTTTTCCAGGCATTTCTCTAAAATATTCAATATTTAAAAATATACCTGAGAGTGATCACAAATTTTTGACCTTTTAGAAATACACTAGTTAAACTGATTAGTAACATAGTATATCTCCTTGGGTTTAATAGTGCTAAATCAGGCAAGACAAAATAGAATTACATTACCAGAGTAAAAAGCCTCAAAACTATATCATTTTGCAACAAGATACCCATAACAGAAAAAAGATTCCATCTGAGGTCACTGTTCTTGTTGACATTCTGGATCACTGAGTTATCTACATTGTGTTCAAAGGCATACTACAATACAATACAAATTTGCAAATTAGAATCATGTTGACCTTATTTTGCTACGATGGTACCAGACTGTGGAAAAGATGGACAGGACACATAATTACAGGGTCTAGTGGTTTAGGGGAAACTCGTGTAATCTGGTGGCCTGATTAATGTCAAGCATCTAGCTTTTTGACCTCCATGTATATCTTACGATTGTAGTCCACCAACACAGACAGAACAATGCGTGTTTTTAATCCCTCAATTCGCTCTGACACTTCAACTATGTAAGATTATCACAGATTTTAGAATGGGATTAGGGCAAATCCGGCAATCATATGTCAAAACTACATCCCACTGGTCCCATCTTTTCATGGCCCACTCAGACAGTAACCAGTGCATAGATGGACCAGTGGGGGGTACGAGGGTCTAGGGATTTGACCTTCTAGTTACAATTATTTTGTAGGTTACCCAGCTCGTTCTCTTGTTTCTGCTGCACAGAAGATCTTGCAAACAGCTTGTCGAAACAAATGCCCTTTATTTATTTATTGTGTCAGCATTCAGAGATACAGAGATCATTCCAAAAGTATATTAGACATCAAACAAACCAAACTGAAAAGGCAAACAGTAGATAGGCAGAGACAGCAGAGATTATTGTCAAGTAGAAAAGGCCTTTTGAGAGAAAAAACAAAACAAAAATAAAAACAAACAAAAAAAAACAGAACAAAATCAGACCACAGTACAGCAATTACAGTGACTGCTATGATCTCATTCATTGTCAAACCAGTGCAACAACAGTGGTACTGGCCCCTTTCCCAAGATGAACCTTCAACAATGGCTAATCACAGATTCAACAGCATACCCCTAACATTTTCAGTTTCCCCAAATGCCTTCCCCCGGTGCATTTAGTCTTATATGATATGGCTGGTAACATTGATCCTGAGGCTCCATTCACCTCTAATACATATGGCAAAAATGTGCGTACACGTACTTGATTAAAACACAATCACATTAGAGGAATAAAAATTACAGAAAGAAAATACAGTACCTTAAATTGCATTTCACAAAAAAAAAAAAAACAAGTCAGAGTATTGGTAACAGGCCGGAGAAGGGTTAAAGTCAGAAGAAGGGTGTGTCGTAAAATAACAAAACACTTGGGAAAAAAAAAAACAAAAAACATTTGTTCAGACAGGAGGGCTGCACAGCCAGTGCTTATGAGGATGCATTGGACATTGCAAAATTGTTTACGTTTCCAAGGCAAACCAGAGGTAATTCAGGCAATACATGCACACATAAAAAAAGGAACGAGAAAGAAACGGAAATGTGAAAAAAAAAAATCATATGTCTTCATCACTTCTGGCTACCATGATGGCTTTGACCAGTGCAATAATAGGATACCATGCAGCTTCCAGTTCTCTTCTACTCACCAGAGAACACATATGTTCTGGGTTAGGTCATGCGATAGCAATGTGGCGTCATGATTGTGTGTGTGTGTGTGTGTGTGTGTGTGTGTGTGTGCGTGTGTAAGAGAGAGAGAGAGACGGACAGAAAGAGAAACAGACAGACAGTGAGAGAGTTAGAAAGAAAGTGTGTGTGTGTGTGTGTGTGTGAGAGAGAGAGAAAGAAAGAGAGAGTGACCGAGAGAGAATGATAGCCAGACAGTGAGTGTGAGAAAGTGTGTGTGTGTATGTTTGTTTATTTGTTTGTTTGTTTGTTCTCCTCGCTCCAGTCTTAGGCAGCTATATATGTATACATACTGGCGCTTTGGCTCCATGCTATGCTGTAGTGTTCAGTCCAGCTCACACCTCTAGCAATCGGCCCTGTGAGGGTTTGTTCCACAGACACTAAAGGTTTGTTCATCCAGCTCTCTTGATACCAGGCTTACTTAGTATAAAATGTGCATTTTTTTTTGTTACACAAATAGCACTCAAATTCTTTAAGTCTGAAGACCACTACTGGTGATCAGAAATTGCTGGGCTGCTGACTCCATTGTTTAGTTAAGTCCAGGACCATGTGCATGTGGAGTCGTGGCCTTGGAGAACTAAATTGCTCCGGATCCTTGTGTTCTAGCCACTGGCCGTGTACTCTGGGCAAGGGTTCCTGAGGCGGTAGTTCATGATGTAGATGGCGGTCTGGTGCCACCAGTAGAACATGAGCACCACCAGGATGTGCCAAACCTGGTGACTGGCCCCCAGGTAGTTCAAGTGACCTACAAAATAGTTTATAGTGAGGAACTGATTAGGTTCACCTGCTGTCTCCATGGTGTCATTAGGTCAGAACAGCAATGGCAGAAATATAAATAAATATAAAGTGAAAACCTCCATTTCTTCACTAAAGGCAAAGTTCTTAAAAATGTTCTATACAGCGGTACTGCATTTTAATGACAAAGGACTAATTGATTAAAAAAACTTGATAACACCCACCTGGAAAATAGCGCTCTGGGATTTTTGTGATGTAGAACATGAACGCAGAGGCAGCAATCAGATACATGATCATCACCCTTGGAAAAAATGCCTGAAAACAGAGAAATTGAAAAACAAATTTTGAATTTCGCAAACCAAAAAAAAAAAAAAAAAAAAAAGCTCCATGGATGCACAGAACTAAATGACTGACTGGCCAGAATAGAGAAGACTTGTGTGAGTGAGTCAGGAACTCTCACTCAATCATGCCGCTGAAAAAAAGTGCGGACTTGTCTTTACCTGTACAATCTCTGTGCCGAAGCCTCCGTTGAGCCAGACCCAGTGGCAGGCGGGTAGCACACCAAAGGCTGCCACGGAGCAGAAGAGCGCCGAACGCAGCAGTTTCCACTCCTGGCTGAGGTAAAGTGGGTGCACCTGCGCGCTGAACACAGCCAGGATGAGTGCCAGCACTATCACAAGGTACACCTGCCGCCAGAACTGAAGGACAAAGACAACAATTGCGCTTAACAGAGACTTCTATAGTTAACTCAAAACAAAATGAAACCAAAAATGAATAAGGCAAATTTTCCCATCATGCAATGCTTTTCAGAGTACCGGTTCTGAAATGATACATTATACACATTTTATGGACAGGCAAAAAAACAACCGAATATGGAAGATTAAAATTTAATTCGCTATTATGCGTCCTTGCTAAGGGATTGAACCCAACGCACAGGAGCTCTCAGAGCCAGCTGTCTATAAGCATATGGTTGTGGGCAACTTACACTATTGCAATAGAAGGCATAAAACACTCCTGGCACATAGCAGCCCAGAATGCCAATGGAGATGCCCGCATAGTCCAGTGCCAGCCAGCGGCGACAGGTCTTCTCAGAACGATGACAGCAAAACAGGTGGTAGCCCACAGAGCATAGCATGCACACCTAAAAGAACAAGCACATGATTCAATCTTGGCAACAGTTGGCACAGTAGGCAACACATTCCATCAACTAAGATAACCTTGATAACCCTCAGACAGGACATAATGATTTCCTGCTGATAGAGAAAGTGGGCTTGGATTCTTCACATATTGTACTGTGTCTAGTTTGTTAATGTTATGTGCTGTTCAGGTTTATGTGTGTACTGTTCTTTTACAGTAAGCTGTGACACTGGGCCAGTCCTTTAGGGATGATGTGGGAGTGTTTTGGGGTGGTTCAGGGAAACGGTTTAGTTTTGGAAGAATGTTAGGGTCATGCAGCATTGGAGTTCCTTTGGTGATTTTGTAAGCAGCGTGGCTGGGGTCCTTGTTAGCTATTTTTGTCAAATTGCATTTAAGAGTAAATTTATATATGAATGTAGTTGTTGAGGTTAATGATGAGCGAGTGAGAGTAAGATGAACAAAGGGGAAATGTCTGCAAGCACAAGGGTTGGTCCCATGTCAATGTCTAAAAAGAGCAGTAATCTGTAATGAGGACTCAGTTCACAAAATAGTGTGTGTGTGTGTGTGTGTCTGGCAGTCTCTGTCTAATCCACTTACTGTACCTGAAAGCAGAAGAGCCCTATTGCGTAGATGACATAGTCCTCCCTGGAGGCTCCTGCGGCTGGTAGCACCGTGGACATATCATTCACTCCCAGTGAGAAGAATAAGAGGAACCCCAGCAGGTGACTCCAAATGTTCACAGTCTCATTGGAGAGCATGAATATACTAATTTGAGAGAAAGGGGGAGGTAAGCAAATTGATTTGAGAGTATGTGAGTGGCCTGGAGGGGCAATTCACGAGCAACACCCTGAGGCATTTTAGTAATTCAGTCAGAAATTAGATAGTGTCATCCTCGGCTTACCTTCTTAGACAGAGCTTCGACGGCAGGTGTGCTCTGTACCCATCCGTGATGTACGGATTCTCTTTCAAAAACATCGGTATTTGTTCATATGTATACAGGCGAATTCCCCTTGGGATGAGCACTGGCCAATACTGGTAGCTCCCAAGTTCAATGTAGTGGGTACTTTTCAATAGTTTCTGAGGCATCTTGGCAGAAATGGAACTGCAGCTGATCCACAGAATGACTGTGGGAAAACAAGTTCATCAACTTTTGGATGCGGAAATCACAGTGTTAATCACTGCATTCATGAAAGCAAGTCATAACTCGCCCTGCCTGAGGTATACAAGTTAGCAAGCTACTACAGTTTGCTAAACGTTAGATAACGGTAAGTAACGTCAGTGATACACAGCCACCTTTTGAAATACATGGAGCTATTTACAAATCCCCAGAAATGTCAACAGCCACTGACTGTTTACTCCCTAAACTGCAGCTGAACCAAGCATGTCTGCAGAGGCGACGTATCAAATATCAGCTGGCCCGCCGTCCTTGCCAGTAGTAGCAACCGTACAGTAAGCTATACTTGCTAGCGGTTGTTAGACATAGCAGCTACCGACATGCGATTTCAAGCAAATGTGTTGAATTTTACCTTGTGCATTAAGGCCCGAGGGCCTGTTTTTTAACGCTACGAGAAAATCATTTTAAATACAGCAAAATCGCTGTCTCCATCGGTTACTGTCTCTCACAGTTAGCTACGCTAGCTAGCCGAGTATGCTTCTAGACAGCGGTGATAAATAAATAAAGTGCCTCAATAGCCATGCGCCGAATATGTGGAAGGCCCCATTTATGTATTTCATGGAATGCCTGCGCAGAAAGCATAACATGTGAACTGACAGAAGAGTAACAGAAGATTGAGAAGATAATAAAATAAACAAATACTATATTATTGACGTTTTATTGCTTTTCAAATGGTCCACAAGAATCTTTTCATCAGTTTAGCAAAAAGCTTTTCCTCACTGTCAACAGAGACACTTATATATGAGCTGTCAAACATGATTAGCCTTGCCTTAGCAGGCTGAGGCCACATCCTAAAATTATGATGAGCCTGTTTTTTTTTTTTTTTTTTTTTTTTTAATTACCAAATGTAACACTTCAAGAAATAATTCAGAACATGTCGGTCCACAATTAAGAACACTTTATTTTAGGCTAAGGCAAGGATTGTAACATTCATTGTCAAATGTAAAAAATAGCCAGTCAAACTCCAGTGGGATTTACAATGGATGTATGTATTGGCTATTTATCTCCCCATTTAACTGTAAATATTGGCAAGGTTATGTGGTCCATGTTTTTGGTGTAGGCCTATGTTCCTTCAAAGACACTGCAAGCATTCATTTACAATGATGGACTCATCACTGTTAAATCGTATCATATTTCAGTGTTAGAAAACAATATAGAAAAGAGACAGACAACCTTGTCAGGCTATTCAAAATAAAACCGTTCTGTGACAATATAACTATGCTCAAACAAAATAAAAAAAAAGGTCAAATCTGTTGCGATAACCTGACAAATATGACAACAATGTTTTAAAGACTGATATTTCCACGGGGGGGGGGGGGGGGGGGGGGGGGGGGGGGGGGGGGGGGGGGGGGGGGGGGGGGGGGGGGGGGGGGGG
>JASCIP010000023.1:15563705-15576003 GCA_034783695.1 Sardinella gibbosa | reverse complement strand
CCCCCCCCCAATCTGCGATACAAAAGCAAAGTATCAGATGTCCTCACAGAGACTTAACCCTCAGAACGTGCCGGCTACTCTGTGCTTTTGGGCCTGTGGCCTGTGCTACCTGAAAAAGCTATTTGCTGTGCCTCCGTTCAGCAGGGAGTTATTAAAGTCAGGCTCTGTGCGGACTTGCGGCAGCTTTAGCTGTGCTGCTACTGCAGGTTTCGTTTGATTATTTGCTCTCTGTTTCATATGTTGCATAATCCCAGATTGATTCCAGAGCCTGCCCACAAGCATTCTTTGTGGCATCCTCTTGGCCGAGAGAGAGAGAGAGAGAGGGAGAGAAAGAGAGAGAAAGAGACAGAGAGAGAAAAAAAAACAGTCGATAGCAGACTGTCAGGACACAGCATGGCTCTCTCTTTTTCTCTCTCTATCTCTCCAATTTCTTTCACTTTCTATCTCTGTCTCTCACCCTCTCTTTTTCTTTCCCCCCTCTCTCTGTCTCTCTTCCTCTTTGTCTCTCTCGCTGTGTGCACTCTCCAAAGTGGAGCATTATGCAATCAAATATGTGCCTACACCGCAGTTCACAAACAGTGTGTGTGCTCATACAGGCCAGATCCACAGACTCTTTCCACTGACAACAGGCTGTAAAAATTAGGCGAACAGAAAGGAGGTGGTGTTGACTTGCCCTATCAAACTCCAGGCCTGCGGAGTCTGCAGAGGCCTTTTACGTAAGAAACCAGTCAAAAGCCATAAAAGCTCTAGTATTTGACTTCGGGGACCATTTTCCCATGTTAGAAACCTTGATACACAAAACTGGGTCAAGATGTGGTGAATGCTTTTCAAAAAACGGCCCATGTCAATTTGGCCCTTTCGAAAGGTTCTGGATGTTTTCCTCAAGTGACTGATGCAAAAGTAGCTTGATAGATTAAGCCCTGTTCCCATTGGATGACAATGTTGTGTTTTCGTCCGATTTTGAGCGTCTTCTCACATGAGCTAAACCAACGGCTCGCACTCTCAGCGCAACCATGGGCCGAATAGTAATGGTAAACACATGGTCGGGCCCGCTGGAACATAGTGGCCCATATCACAGGATACAGACGAGGCTTGTGTTCACTTTGAACAATCACAGACATTCACTGCCTAACTGAATCAGTCAACGGTTGCTCAAAACAGCCACGGCTGACCTCTCTTCGCTCTCTCCAGCTCCTCATTCAGAAACTTCTGCGTCCCCCAGACCTTTGCAGTTGGATGCACCAGCATGTCAAGTGGTGGACACCGTCTCCATGGTAACGGTAATAACTTGTCGATAAACAACACTACTCATCTCAACACAGCGAGAGGTTATATAACATCATCATCTTATAGCACCACCACCTAGCCATTGCCTTATCTACATTGTAGTTCTTCAACACAATCCCTGGGGCATCACCTACAAGTGGATTTGCAGTGTTCATCTGTAAGGTGATACCCTGCAAACAGACAGTGACTGGATTATATGGCATGGATAGTAAACTCTCAGGAATGAAAGGCAATCCTCTTTGACTGAAGCAATAAGAGCACGTCACTAATCCTGATCAACAGACACGGCAGCCATATGTATGACGCACCTATAGCCCCTAACAATGAGAACAGTCAGGAGGAAAATCATTGTGTGTGAAAATATGACGTGTCTCAACAGACTGTTTATAATAAATAGGCATTTATAAACATTAGGCCTAAACTTAGAGGATAAATAATAGTAGAAAACAATGCAGGAGACAATGATAATAATTGCTTAATGATACTAGAAGAAATATTAAATCAGAATGTGCATATAAAATACTATATACCTATGTATTAATTGACTTTGTTGTGCCGGTGCTGGTGTGCTGGTACCATGTTCTTTATTTCCTTCTGCAACTGATTTCATATTTTCCTTTTGACCATTGTAAGTACAGTGGGCTATATTTGGAGAAAATAAAAGCAATCAATAATGGTGAAGGCTCAGTCAGTACTGCCTGTATTCTTTGACTTACCATTAATCAATGTGTGGTTAACTGAAATGAATACACCATATTATTTGGAACATCATGTGTTAACTTGCAACAACAGTAGACTAGTGGTGTGGGTGCAGTTAAGTTACTTGCACCATCTAGTGGTCAGTTTTATAATGTTCGGAGGATGCTGAGAAATGCAAGGCAACTAATTAGCAGTCTTTACCAGACAATATATTACACGAAACAATTTATGACTACATCTTACAACAAAATTATGAGCTGGCAAAATTATGAGCTGCTTTGTGAAATGTGGCTTAGAAATTACACAATACACAGAAAAGAACAGTGACACAAGCAAACTGATTTCTTTATATTTAGATAACTTAGCAGTGAAGTCACAAAAGTTCCCATTCTTATTACTGGGCGCCTAGCAGTGAAGATGAATAGACACCCACTGTAGTTCTCCCTTTTCCAACTGGAGGCCCGTGCCTACCAGAGAAACATCTACAAACTCTTCTTGGTTCCACAAACAGAGGGGTCACACTTTACTGTATCCCTCAATGGTGTCCATACACAATTTCTAATTTCTGAAAACAGCCTTTGCAGGCAAAGCTGTGCTGAGCCTTGAAAGGTTTCAAAAACAAAGTACAGTAAAAATGGCCTAAATACAGTATGCAACAATGTTCTTTGAGAAGACCCCGCACCACCTCATAATATAGCAGATGGGGACCTCTAGTGGGCAGATTTCACCTCTGCAATGTTGTAGGCTATGTTCTGAGCAACAACAAACACTATACCTACTTGCAGCCTCTGGCATTGCTAACAAATTGTATATTAATGATATAAATACATAAATCAAAACTATAAACTGAAAAAGGTGAAAATAAGTAAGCATGAATATGGCAGGTCTTCCATTAAGAACCTGTGCCACTTGCTGAAATAGATGGGTTATTTGTAAGATGAAAGATTCAAGAAAAGTATAGGCATATCTGTTCCAACATATAGACAAAAGCCGAAGGTTTAAGGTAACTCTAACTATTGGGGTCCATTGTAGTGGGAGATAGCATATTGTAGTTGGACATGTTTTCATTCACTTTTCTGTGCCCTAGTCTTATGAGCAGCCAGCCC
Organism: Sardinella gibbosa; assembly: GCA_034783695.1. Lineage (NCBI taxonomy): Eukaryota > Metazoa > Chordata > Actinopteri > Clupeiformes > Clupeidae > Sardinella > Sardinella gibbosa. The sequence continues at coordinate 15,572,911 of JASCIP010000023.1, read as the reverse complement.
AGACCTGCAGAACATTTTTGTAACCCTCTCCCTATTCATCATATAAGTCCCTTGATTGATAATGTTACAGTGGGGATTTAACTGTTGCAGATGTTGACATGGCTATCGTCTTCTGGGGAATTTTTGAGACCATAACATGAGTTTAGGTGCAGTAAATGTGTCATTGAAACAGGGGCTCTATTGGGGGAAGGATTTCTACTAGATCAAAGAAGCATCATTTTTTTTATGGAGAATGTGAAGATGTGAAATATAATGTGCGTCATAGTAATAGAGAGATTAGTATCTTGCTATATCTTTGTGATAGCATAATGTTAGGCAAATAGAATATTTACACTTGGTCTGTTGGCCAACTATAGACTTTACTTGCAAATACCACTCAGGAGCACGAAGACCTCTATGTCCAAATCATTAAAAACCATAATGCTGTATGATTATAATGGTGCATTATAAAACTGGGGTAAACTGTAATTGAAGTGGTAAACAGGTGAGGTGAACTACTTCCTCAATGCAAGTTTTTCATACATTCTGAGACAGACATCACAACACAACATACATCCCAAACCTATGAACCTACAAACATGTATACTTTGCAACAACACAGCGTTTTCAAAATAATTTCCATTGCTTGCTCACCTGTAGTTGTATTTATAACAGTAAGCCTACTGTAGAGGCAATACGCCAATGCATTTATTGGACTGTACAAATTATACCCTTTGGTAGGAACCAGCTCGGTGCATTGTTGACTTTAATTGACTGGCAAGGATTTCTAGTGGGCAAATCCCGACAGGGGCGGGGCGAATTCCATGTAGGCCCGCTTGACACCACTCCGTGACGGAGCAAGCAGGTAGCCTATACTTTTTATCTGATGAAGCTGCCCTATTGACTTTACAAATAAACGAGGGTCTGTTTGAGGTGTGGATTAAGACCAAACATGTTTCGAATACCCAGGATTTGCGACTAAATGGAGGGAAATCCGTCTGCTGCTGGAAAATATGGATAATACTACTGACTTTTGGAAAAGTATTTTGTGGGGGTGGAGGGGGTTTCCTCTGCTCTTCTTCATTATCGGTCAGGCATTCGCAGGTAAGTTTTAGCAGAGAAGAAGGTACTTGCAATAACTCAGATCAGATCTTGCTCGTCTGCTTTATATCCGATGCACTTGATCGAAAACACCTGATGAATGAACTTCATTCAATCCATGCATTAGCCCTAAAATATGCGCGTAAAACAAAATCTGCAATTGCATACTATTAGGCTACTATTGCCCCCATTTATGGGCAAATAGCATCACAAGTAGCCTATCAACTGAGCGTGTTTCAAAAGTTGTGTAAACATTGCACAGTGATTTAAGACATTTACCCTCAACTTTCATTCAGGAAAGTGCATTGTGTACCTAGCCTATTCTATAGTATTGTCCAAACATTTCTTTATTCCTTTCCGTGCAATTGAAAAAAAATATATTATTTGTAGGAGAGCGTTCGGCTCTCCTATGTGGATGGTCCCAGCAATACAACTGGCGTTTGTGATCAGTATAATCTGCTTAATAATAATCCAATTATTAAGAAGCATAGTGTCACAGGGGAGACAAAGACCTATAGGCTATATAAAAGAGTTTAGACTGAATATGTGTCAGTAGACTGTGCGTCATGGCAGGAGTAGTAGTAGGCTGTTGGCCTTATAGCACTATTTTCCTGTACCTTGAATGTGTTGGTAAATTGTGTTCCAGTGTCTGTTTTGGTGCTTTGTTCAGAAACCAGGTTTTAATGCTGCTGCAAATTTTGCCTTTAACAGGTAGCCTATATTCTCCCCGTAATGGTTTGTAAATAGCACATTATTGTCACATTGCAAATACTGGTTGCATTCCCCAATGCTACTATTAGGATATTCTTGTTTTGCACATCTTATGTTGTTCTGACTTGATTGTAATTGTCAGATCAGACCACACACCAACTGCTCCAGAAAGACATGGATGCCAAGCCCCCACTTGCTGACCCACAGTGCTTAAAAGGGGTTCAGTGCATTAACATTCATTAATTGAATTCAGATAAACCATTAGGGGCTGCAGACATCACAGTTCTCAACCCAAATCCTGGTGCAATCGCCAGAGGCCACTAGGGCAGTTGAGCCTGAACTACTAAACTAAAGAGCTGATTAGAATGGTTAGCAGCATTCATCCAAGAATTAGGGGAATTATTTGTTTGACTAAGCTTTGCATCCTCTGGTCATATTTTAGAGAGGGAACCTCCAAATCAAACTAGACTTTTTTGGCTACCAGAAAAATTAAATGGTTAATGGAACTGAATATGTCTTTTGAGTTGATGTTTCTGAGTTACATGTCTATGCACTGCCAAAGCCAGAAGACCCAAACAAATTTGCAAACGATGTCACCCAAACAGGAATTTGAATTATTTATTTGTTTATTTACTCTAAGTGAATATATTTCATACACAGCACATTGGAACAGAAATAATGGCAAGGTTTACACGTCTGACTTTAGAAGATGTTCGGGAGAAATTGAATTTTGAAATATAGCATTTCAGTCTGTGGGGGTGGGAGTACTCTCTTCTGTATCTAGCTTTAATCTTCTTTCAGGACCTCAAACCATTAAACTCAGATTAGAGAAAGTCTGAGACTTTTAAATGCTTTTCGAGAGATGCAGTTAGGCATTGGTCTGAAACTACTGTTGAACAAGTCTTTCTGAAATCAACAAAACTTTCCCCAGAAAACTGCCACATTATCACCAGTAAAATATTCTCTTAATTAGTGGGATAGATAATGTTTATGTTTTGGAATGAGCATATTAGATTATGTTGACCCCTCTTATGTGTTGCACCATATGGGCACAGATTATTTATTGCAGATTATAGTGTTGACCAGGCAGGCCTAGATCACTCCCAGCGACTAGTGTGCAACTATGGCGTGTAATGGACAAGGCCGAGACAGATGGACTACTTAATTGATAAATAGAATGATGTCCGTTCAAGCCTGCTAAATGTAGGCATGTGTACACAACAGAAATTAAAGGCTAGGTGGACGGGGTTATAGATCTCATGACTGGACTCAGGCATAATGCACCCCACATGAGTAGGTCACCTTGTGAAATCTGGAAAATATTTTCTGTTGTCAAAAGAAGGTATCGTCTTTACCATCTTGTGCTACACATAAATGACTTGACATAATCTTTCTTTTTGCATACCATGTTGCCTATTTTAGGATGTTGTAATTGTAATGTAATAAACAGCTGTTGTCTTGGAAGATGTCCGACTGGGTGATTCTTGTTTTCCACTTCATGTCACAGCACTCCCATGTTCAGTTTATCCAATTTATTCATTGAAAGACTTCTGCTCAAAGACTTATAAATGCACTTTTATTACTGCTGTTCACAGCTTCATTCTTTGGCGATGGCTTTGTCTTGCTGAAGACCGTGGAGTCATCTGTTCGCACGACACTTCATGTCCGCTTCCGCACCTCCCACAGTAATGGAATCATTTTCCTGGCTGCAGGAGACATGGACTTCTGCCTCGTGGAACTCAATTCAGGACGAATTCAAGTGAGGATTCATGATTACTTTCTTTCGCCTCAGATTTTACAATTTAGCAATTAGACATAATAATTTGCATTTATTGATACAAATGGATCTGTATATTGATGCATTCAGGTCATGTTTGTATTGTGTGAGTTATGTCTTGTCAGCTCTGACAGACGTATAATAAAGAAGCATTCCTCCACTTCCTGTCCTGGCGCTATTTGCAGTTCATTCCTGACAAATGATACAAACAGCTAAATATTTGGGCCGGTCTCCATGACATGACTTGAGACTTTTTTTTTCTGTGGGCACCGTTGAACTGATGGTCTGCCACACATTTCCCTCCGACGTAGAGGTAGTAATTATGCAGAGATTGCCCAAGGGAGAGAACTAGAAGCAAGCAGGTGATCTTTTGTTGCTGCTGACATCTTCAAAACAAGCCCATTCATGAGCTTCTGGGGAGATAGAGCACTTCAACATTTCACACCAATGCACATAAATTATTTGAAGTCATAAATATTCTAAGAATGGCTCATTACTTAGTTTAAAAGTGGGCCAACTATACTACCTTAGTGATGACTACCACACTGCCACATTGTATTTTAATGAGTCATTATGAGTATTGCTTTCTTTCTTACTTACAAACTCTTTAGCCTTGCACACTTGAGCCACACTCCTATTTTGAAAGGCTTGTTTCCATTTGTCATCTCAACATAAGTCTGTTTTTTATGTATCCCAGGTGTCGATGGATCTTGGATCAGGCGCCCGCAGTCTGCGCTCTGAGAAAGGAGTCCAGCTGAACGATCTGGTCTGGCACACCATGGAGCTCCAGCAAGACCAGCACAACATCACGCTGACTGTGGACAAACATTCCCACACCAGCCTTAGAATGCCAGGGCCAGACCTGGAGTTAAGCGTCCAGGACGGTGTGTTTGTGGGTGGGCTGGGAGGCCTTGAGAGGCCTTACCTCTCCACAGAAAGGACGCTTGTCGGTTTCAGAGGCTGTCTGGATGAAGTGCTCTTCAACCAACACAACCTGCTTTCCTCCCTCAGGTCCTACTCGGGCTATAAACGAGTTCACGAGGTGTCGCTCGGGTGCAGCCCAGAGTTCTCTGCCAGCACAGAGGACGCCATAAATTTCTTTAGCTCCAGGGCCTACATGTCTCTCCCAACGTGGGACGTGCCTCAAGAAGGGGTTTTTGAGGTTGAGCTTCACCGGTTGGCTAAAGATGGAATTATCCTCTACAGTGCTGCTAGTGAAGGCCACTATATTGCCATTGAACTGCAAAATGGTATTGTGGTAGCAGTCATTGGTGCATTGACCACAAAGACTGAGCTTCGATCCCCATTATCAGCTATTGCGCAAGACTGGTATCAGGTGAAGCTACAGCTGTCCACGCTGAGTGTCCATTTGGTTGTTGACACAGATAAGCAGAACTCTAGTTTGGGAATATACACCAATGCCCTTCAGCTCAGCGGGCCCCTTTTTATCGGTGGTGTTGATGGTGATACCCGGGCACAGGCCAGAGAAAAGGGGCTGCTGTCTCTTTCACCGAGACAAATAGGAGGAGGGTCGCTCAGAGGATGTCTGAAAAACATCAGAGTGAATGCGCAAAAGATGGGCTTGCCAAATGCCCTGGTGACAAAAGATGTGTCTGTTGGCTGTGAGACTGAGAGAACCTTGGACTCAATCGTCACTCCCGAGCCAGTCCTCCCCACCTCAGTGAGCCCTGGATCTGGGGTGGACTGTAAGAGAGGTCAAAGCTTCCTTGTTCTTGAGAACCTGATTGTCCCAGAGGGAGGGCGGGCTCCCTTGGGATTTCGACACATCAAGATGAACCTGGAGTTACAGAGCTTGGGGATCCATCACTCCCAGATCATGTTCCGTGTGGAGGAGCAACCTGTGCATGGGCAGCTGAGGCTGGATGTTAACCCAGACCAGGAGGAGCACACTTTCAGCCTCCTGGACCTCTGGCACGGTAGGGTCATGTACGTGCACGGGGGCTCTGAGGACCAGTCAGACTTCTTCATATTTTCAGTGTTCAGCAGCAGTAAGAGACAGTTACCGGCCTGCATGAGGGGGAACAAGCTTCACAGGTTCAACATCAGCATCACGCCCAGCAATGACGCTCCTGAGCTCAGTCTTCCAGAGGGAAGCCTCTTCATGCTGATGGAGCAGTCAAAACGCCAACTTAACACTGACATGTTAAGGGTTATAGACCCAGACAGCAACTCCACAGACCTCATATTTACTCTGCGTGGTAATCTTAACACCATGCTGGACGCTGGATTCCTGGAGATAGAGGATGACCCTGGCCAGGCAATCAAGAACTTTTCTTACCTGAATTTGGAGCAAGGAAAGGTTTATTATGTCCACACAGGCATAAAGAACTCCAGAATAGCCCTAAGGGTGAGTGACGGGGACAAGGTCAGTAACACGGTGGTGCTCAGAGTTATGGCTGTCCCGCTGGAGTACAGAGTTGTAAACAATATGGGGCTGGAGGTGACTCAGGGTGGATGGGTCATCCTTAGCACCAAGCACTTGGCAGTCCAGGTCAATGTTGCTAAGCAGGTGGCGGATGTGCGCTACGATGTTGTGGAGCCGCCTCAGTACGGTGAACTTCAGAGGCTGCACTCGAGCGGAGAGTGGAAAAACACGTGCATATTCACCCAGAAGCTTCTAGAAAAGGAGCGGATTCGGTATCTCAACACGTACCCTGGCTCTCATCCAGGCAATGTGACTGACAGCTTTAGATTCACAGTCACAATCGGCTCCTTGACTACAGAGGAAATGCTGTTCCCTATTGTAGTACAGGGGATTCATTACAAAGTCATCAAGAGCAAAATGCAGGTGGATGCAGACAGCAGAGTGACGCTGACAACTCAAGACTTACGGGCTGTTGCCAAGGGTATGAAAATTCCTGAAAGTGAGCTTTACTTTTTAGTGCTGTCATTACCAAAGAAAGGAAACCTGTTACTTGACAATAAACTGTTAAGGATCAATGGCACTTTCAGCCAGAAAAACATCTCTGATCAGAAACTGCACTATGAGATGGTGAGCACTCCATCTGTGGACACAAGGGACTCGTTCACATTTTTAGTGTTTTCCAAATATTCCTATTCAGGAAACTATGACTTCAGATTTATGATCAAGGCACAGAGCATTGCTTTAACAAATCTTGGGCTTAATTTGATGGAAGGGGAAAGTAAAGTTATTACTAAAGATAAGTTGTTTTCTGAGACCATCACGTCCAGTGAAGTGCATTATAAAGTCATCAGTAGTCCTAAGCATGGGAGATTAAAGAAAATCAACCTTTCAAATTCCACTAGCAATTATGAGAACATTACTCAGTTCACAAACCAGGACATCCTTGATGGGCGACTCATGTATGCCCATGATGATAGTGAGACCACTTATGATGAATTTACTTTTCTTGCCTCCATACCCTCAAGTAAAGATGAAGATGTTGCAAAGGGAACTTTTAAGATTTCCATTGAGCTAGTCAATGATGAAAAACCTGTACGTGTGGTTGATAAAGTCTTCCATGTGGCAAAAAATAGCCAGAGATTGCTAACGTTGAAGGATTTGTGTTACCATGACGCTGACTCTGACTTTGATAATGGACAGTTGGTCTACACGAGACGTGGGATTCCTATGGGTGAAATTGTCTGGGCGAATGATACGTCACAGAAGCTGTATCAGTTCCGCCAGAAGGACTTGGAGGAGAGGAGGGTTTTGTTTGTTCACAATGGGGCAAGCTACGGTCGATTTGTCATCTTTGTATCAGATGGCAAGCACTACACGTCCACAGTCTTAGAAGTCTTAGCACAGGACCCGTACATTAAAGTGTACAAAAACACAGGACTGACTGTGCAGAAAGGAAACAAAGTGATCCTGACTTCAGCCAACTTCAGCATCAGCAGCAACATGGACATCCGAGATGATCAGGAAGTGACATATGAGCTTTTTCTTCCACCCCGCCACGGGAGGCTCTTGTGCAATGGAGCTGCAGCTAAGACATTCACACAGCGCAACATCAGTGCCGGGCATGTGGTGTATCGGCACAGTAATGGCATGAATCTTTTGGACTTCTTTAATTTTACCATCAGGGTGAAAAGGCAGCAGCTAGATGCAGGAGTTGTGGTGAGAGTGTTCCTCGAGAGCCATCAGGAGCCTCCAAAAATACTCAAAAACAACCCCATTGTGGTGGAAGAAAAGAAACCTGTGAAGATTAGCCAGAAGGATCTGGAGGTTAGTCGCATCATTCGTTTTGTACTTGATGACTTCATTCTGTTCAATTCATTAAATCACTCTGCATTGTCAGAGACAGTTTAATAGGAGAAGGACGTGGGCATTGTTTGTTCAGCTGGACCAATGGCAAAAACAAGTTATACTTGTTCCCAGTTCCCAGTATAAAATATTTCATATTGCCCTCTAAATAAGGCTGGCTGATATATCAGAGGAGGTCACTACTAAATGCCTGCGGCTAATATATTGGAGTGCAGCCACCACACAGGAACACATTTACCTGTATGACATTTCAACCACAGTGTAATTACTTTAATTGCACTACCTATACCCTCTGAGTTTGATTTTGAAAATCATTGTTATAAATACGCTATTATTTCCCTTACTTCCCTTCGGGATAAATAAAGTATCTCTATCTATCTATTTATCATGAGGAGGAGAATCCTCAGCTGTATGCAATGTGAGTGTGAAAGGAGGGCTCAGTTTCGAATGATACTTGCTTTTCTCCTATTGTTCATATAGGTGACACACAATGACAGTGCACCCTCTGAGATAGTGTACTCAGTAAAGAAGGCCCCTTCCTATGGATTCCTGCGCAGGTCCACAGGACAGGACGAACCCTATCAGGGGACAAAGGAGAAGCCAATTGAGCGCTTCACCCAGCAGGACATCAATGACGGACTCATCCAGTATGTCCACGTGGGGTCGGACCATACGGCTGACACCTTTCTGCTGGACATCAGTAATGGGCTGACGGAGGTCAGCGATGTCATGGTTACCATGGAGGTGATCCCTCAGTACATTCCACTGCAGGTCACCAACGTGACCCTGAAGGAGGGGTCTTCAAGGGCCCTGACCAAAAATGTCATGCAGGTCACCAGCCGTCAGTTTTCAGGGCTCAACTTCTTGTACCAGGTGACAGAGGAGCCACGCTACGGTCGTATAGAGAACTCTCGGTTCCCTGGGGTGGCCATCCCTGTTTTTACCAGATTACAGGTTATCTTTCTTTGTCCCTGTCTGTTCAAATTTTCATTTTGAAATTAAATTTTACAAGTTATGAATTTGTGGGATTTCTCAAATTCAGAAATATAAATCTCTGCACTGTTACTGCTGTGTTCATTTTGTTTTGTTTATTTGTTTGTTTTTGCACAGGCCGAGCAAGGCTTCATTCATTATGTTCATGATGGGAGTGAGTCTCTGGCTGATAGCTTCACATTGATTGCCAATGACACCACACTCAGGAGGCACAGTTTGCCCTGCGTTTTGTTTGTTAATGTGACCCCTGTTAATGATGAAACCCCAACTGTGACTGTCAACAGGGTTCTAAAGGTGGGCCCTTTTTCTTATGTCTTAAAGTAAACTGTTCAAATGAAGTACTCTGCGCATCAGTCCTTAATCTGCTGTCACAGGTGCTTCTCAGTAGGACCAAGA
>JASCIP010000023.1:15414959-15426873 GCA_034783695.1 Sardinella gibbosa | reverse complement strand
TACCCATGCATGCGCACACACACACACACACACACAAACACACACACACACACACACACTGTGAGTGTGTGAGAGAGAGACTTAACTCTTAACCTAATCTTACATACAATGGAAATCTGTGCACTGGATTGCCTTGTGCTCGCCTCTGATAAGAGTTTACCACCCAGGTGAGTATTTGTATGGCAAATACAACGTGTAAGCCTAGAAAAGGCACTGAGGTTAATAATTTACTGCTTCTTAACTTTACCACCTTGTGTGGTCAAGGCATACCCATTTTACATAAGTGTGGTAAACACGTTTAGGTTTAGGCCTATTGATGTTTTGAAAAAAAGTGGACATTGTTTCGAGACAAGTGAGAAAATGGCAAAAACCTAATCTATTTTATTTCGATGGAGATATGGTCAGGTGGTCCCATGTGCTATTCAATGCTACCTAATATTAGGCTATGAAATGCCCTTTGAGTTTGAAACTTTTGCCAGGTTAAATTTCACATTTTTTTCTGATTGTTTAGATGCCATTTTTGAAACCTTTGGCTTTTTTTTTTTTTTCAAAACTCTACAAACAAATCACAAAACCTTTCATCCAAATAGCAAAACACATTAGATTACTAGTAAAATCATGTTTACTAATTGCAAAAACACTTTTTTGCTAAACTGTTCACACTGGTGTTTTTGTACCCAGTACACACAACCCATAATATCAGTGAGCACACAAAGCAACCACTGCACACTGAAAGTAACGATGCAAAACACATTTGGCTTTTGCTTACCCTGTGTGCAGGGCATAGTGGTTTTCTGTAGCTTATACAGTAACTTTGTGTGGAATTTATGTAGGCTATTCTATCATTGTATCATGCATGCACAGGTAGGCCTATCCAAATGTGGAAATTGTGCAGGTCTACGGTGAGAGGGCGTGAAAAGTGCAATTTATTGGAAGGATTTTTCTACGTGTAACTGAAGTCAGAGATTTTGATGTTTGAAGATTGTGCCGTTCATCTTTCCTACCTTTTTCTCCACTTGTTCACTCTCTCCCTTAGCCTACTTCTTCACCTCCCCCACTCCTATTACTGTATTCTTACACCTCTCACTCTCTCTCCAATATTGTCCTATATTGTACTACAGACCAAATCCTTACCTGTTAATTTTAAAGTTTTGAATGTTGAGTGAAGCATTTATGAAAAAGTGCTCTGACAAATTTCAATATAGAAAGGCAATTGAGGGAATAGCGTGAATAGAGGACGTCAGTGTGTATAGTTTTTCTGAAAGTGTGCTACAAAATTGCAAACTGAGTGTTTACAGTTTAGCTAAACTTGTGTTACAAACTTTCAAACTGAGTGCAAAGTTTGACAAACTTTCTGAATAGATTTGATACAAGTCTGAATAGTTTTACAAATTGTGCCAAAAGAATCACTATTAGTGTTTTATCAATCAGAATCAAGGTAATCAAGGTAAAATATGACATAGAATAGTTCACATATTGAGATACCAAGGCTACACACTTCTCATCAAATGTTCAGTTACAGCTGCCATTCTCTGTTTTACTGCAAGATCAAAGTGGTAGCTTTTTAGCCTCTGGCCTTTTCCTATTTTAGGCTACTTTCCACAGAAATGTCTCTCAAAAGATCCATTAGGCTAGATTTCTATTAATTGTTGATAAATTGTTTATTTTTTTAAGTATTTTCATGGAACTTGTAGACTATGTAGACATCGTCTACAGTCAATTTATATTAGCCTACAAACACTGTGGGCGCTTGACTTCACTGCACTCTGACCTGACTCTGACAGTCACTTCTCACAACTTGGCATCTGGGATCTCTGTCGTCATCACTCTCCGCCATATTGTTAGAGGAAATTGAGGAGGAAAGTGCCTGGAAGCCAGCTGTTCTCGAATGTCTGACTATCCACGTCAACAAGGATTTTTTCGATGTCTTAGGTCCTTTATTCATTGGCATATCTATGCACATGTTGTTCTAAAGGCGATTTAGTGTTATAGTCGCAGTTGTGGCCTATCCATAGATCATGACTTCCTTAACACAGAGAAGCTCAGGCCTTGTGCAGAGACGGACCGAGGCCTCGCGAAATGCAGCCGCCGATAAGGAGCGAGGAACTGGGGAAGACGACGAGTCTCGTCGTGAAGAGGAAGAGGATGACGACAAGGGAGATTCAAAAGAAACTCGGCTTACATTGATGGAGGAAGTTTTGCTTCTGGGATTGAAGGACCGAGAGGTTTGACAACGTTTTACTAAAATGATACTAGCTAGCTGCGCTAACGGTTTGCCAGCTAATCGGTTTAGTGGAATCGTCTCGGGGCACTGCAGTTATCCTTCTTGCTAACGTTAACATTAGCGGGCTAGGGATGAGGCAAAGTGAATGTGACGACGGTGATGGATACGTTACTATGTAGCAATAACTGGTTGATACAAATTTGCAAGTTAAATGTAGCAAAACATTATATCCGCTCTCAATGCATGCTAATGGGTCAGGTTAAACCAGCCCTTTGGTGTAACTTAACATTAAACAAGCTAAAGGAAGGTGTAGTTTGCATTTAACGAACTCCAATGTTGGCCAGACAACTTATCGATAACGTTAGCAAGCGAACATGAAGTTCTCAATCAAGAGAACGCCATCAACATCTTGGCTGGGAAAATATTGATACGTTGTTGCGCACATTCCTATTCTGGCCTTTTGTAACAAAATTAATCTAAGTATGTGGCTAACGTTACGTCAGATTCGATATTGGGTGCTCAGTTTCGTCAGATATCACGTTAGGTTTTGTTAACCTCAGAACCAGACATAACAGTTAAAACACTCGACCCTGTCCTGGCCAAGTGACCTGGCTAGCAGCTTACTATCTGCCTGTGCCATTCGATTTGAAGCTTCATTAATGTCAAGACAATACACATTTAATCATTGCGCAGCTTGTACATTTAAAGTGACTGAATTCCATTAAATACGTAGTGTGCTTGCTTGTTTATTATTATCCAAACATAGAAAAGGGCGTGCTGTTTAGAAGGAACCTCGCTCACACCTACTGTAGATATTTGAATGCTACTATTCTTAATTATCCGCTGTAGATATATGCTTGATTTACATTGCCTACTGTTTACTTATAAATATTCACATGCACTGCAAATTGGTTTTGGCTCCCTCTGAACTCTGAACGCTTACTTTTTGGCTGTAGGGCTACACATCATTCTGGAATGATTGCATTTCCTCCGGGCTTCGCGGGTGCATGCTCATAGAGCTGGCTCTGAGAGGACGGTTACAGCTGGAGCCGTGTGGTATTAGGAGGAAAAGCCTGCTAGCAAGAAAGGTAATTGGATGTGTGTGTGTGTGTGTGTGTGTGGACACATCTGAGGGAGAGAATAAAAGAATGCAAGCATGAAAGTCGGGGCCTAGCTCAAAGGCTATCCCTCTACATACTCTGTCAACCAGATGTTCCCAGCACAGCTGCTGTAGGGTGGGGGTGGGGCCGGGGGTGGAGGAGTTGTCAGGAGAATGGTCAGAGCTGTGAACCTGGGGAAGAGTCACAAGGTGTTCTCAGACTGATATTTATTGCCTTATTGCATAGTATTTGGGGAGACAATTGTGTTAATCAAAGTGAGTGGGCCTATGCGGTCAAGGTACCTTTGTCATCAAAGCCCATGCCCCATTTGATCTGTTGCACAGGTTTTCTTTAGAGTCTCTAGGGCACATCTAACTTCAATATCAGTTAGTAGGCTATTGTATTTGATTTAATGAAAACTGACTTGATGTCATTGACTGCCTTAATTGTTTTTCTGAACCACAAGTTAATATACTTAATGACCTGTTTTTTTCTCCTAAAACTGCATTATCTAGTCCTTTATTGGACTATCTTATTTTTCTCGTTCTGTATCAGCTAGTACCACTACGTGGCACCTTCAACTCTCCATCGAAATGATAGCTTCCCCAATGCTCAAATAATGGAGAAAAAAATCACATTAATTTGTTTACCAAGCACTTTCATGGTATGACTATTACCATGGAAATAAACAAAAGGCAAACAACCAGTAAGGCCACTCTCAAGCACGGTATTGCTGATTTGCATCACAGGGACTTCACAGGACTACCTGCTCACTATTGCGTCATACTTGTGTTACATTCTAAATACCATTTCAAGAGAGTCTGATTATTAGCATTATAGCTGTTTCTGGTTTCTGTTTTAACATTCCATGTTATTTAACCATTGTGGAAGTAGTTTGGAAATACAGTATTCACACATTTGTTTTTTTGTTTGTTTGTTTGTTTTTTTTTCGTTTAAACAGTCTTTACATTTCAATCATGCTCCTCTGTTGTCTCCTCATACAAAGTCTCTCATATGGTTCCTTATAACATGTTTGGATTTTTTAAACTATGAGGCATGTTGAGAAAGCACATCACACTCACAGAGAGAGTAAGTGTGTTTTGCCTTTGAGTGTGTTAGGTAGTAAAAACTAATCACTCCCCTTTAACTCTTTACAGGTCATCTGTAAGTCTGACGCACCAACAGGAGATATGTTGCTGGATGAGGCTCTGAAACACGTCAAAGAGACCCAGCCTCCTGAGACAGTCCAGAGTTGGATTGAACTGCTGAGCGGTGAGTACGGGCAAACTTTGCATGACAACGAATATTCAAATGATCGTACAACTTTTGTGCTTGCTGTCTCGACATTTAAAACTTTTCAGGAGATAGCAGATATTCAAATGCAGGCACATTGCAGTTTCAAAGCTGAACAAAGAGAGATATGTGGTCTGTCTGAAGCTGAAAAAAAATGCTAAGGTGGCCTTCAGTGGCAGCAATGCCAATGTCCTAATAATAAATGCATAGAATTCTGCTTGAGATAGTACTTTCATTGTGCTTTGTTTGTAAGGCAGTAGAGATGTATCCTTCATGCTTCTTTCAAGGTCCAAAATCTGTTGAATTTTTAAGTCAACTGTTGGTATCTTGGCAACATGTGTCCATATTAAATTAATAAAAGTCACTTATGTACAAATTTCTTCTGTGTGTTCAGAATCAGAGGTTTGCTCAGTTTTGGGCACACAGATACATGCTTGACCAGGTTTTTCTGTCAAATTTGTTAAACCCATCAACTCATGTCCTGCAGGAGAAACATGGAACCCATTAAAACTGCACTTTCAGCTACGGAATGTGCGCGAGCGCCTGGCCAAGAATCTGGTAGAGAAGGGTGTACTGACCACCGAGAAGCAGAACTTCCTGCTGTTCGACATGACCACACACCCGCTCACCAACAGCACCATCAAGCAGCGTCTGGTGCGCAAGGTGCAGGAATCGGTGCTCGACCGGTGGGTGAACGAGCCGCAGCGCATGGACCGACGGCTTTTGGCACTCATCTTCCTGGCCCACTCCTCTGATGTGCTGGAGAATGCCTTCGCACCCCTCCTGGATGAGCAGTACGACTTGGCCATGAAGAGGGTGCGGCTGCTGCTGGACCTGGACCCCGAAACCGAGGCCGCCAAATCAGGGGCCAACGAGCTGCTTTGGGCCGTCGTGGCTGCCTTCACCAAATGAATTGTGGGAAGACTGGTGGGGGAGGCAAAGAAATTGGTGGACATTTGTTTTTTAGCTTGCTCATGAAGGCAGACTTGGAGATACAGTAGGCTGGTGGCCTTGGAGCTCGCCTCTGTAGCTTCCATGTTTGGACGTTTCTAATAAAGTTGGTGGAAATGCTTAGAATGGTAAATAAGATGATAATAATGACAACATTGATGATCGGGGAAGGCAATTATTATATATTTTTTTTAGATCAACACCTTGTTTCTGACCTTTTTTGTTTGTTTGTTTTTTTTTTGGCCGCAAAACAAATAGTTCACTGTGAGGTTTGTGTTATTCGATTTGTGTGGTTCCACTGACCTCCTGAGCCGGACTACGACTTGGAGGGAAACATGGAATCTTCCTTCAGTGTATGCATTGTGTAATCTCGTCCTTTCATCAGGAGGAGATAAATAGCACATCAAGAGCAGTGCCGCAGACATTTTTGCAGGCAAAGATTCAGACCAGAATTCAAGCCGGCTATAAATACACTTAAATTTAAATTTCTTTTGTGTGTGTGTGTGTGCCTGTGTGGATCTAAGGACTTAATGAAAATTACTTCAGGCTGCTCGCTAGGGTGATCGTTGACCCCTGCTCTCCAATTGCGTTAATAAATACTAACGTCTGACACTCATTAGACTCATCTGACTGAAACTCGCTTTTAACCAGTGGGATAGAAGTTGGGGGGTGGATGGGTATCAGAGAAATTAAGAATGACAAGAGTAGCTTGCAGCCAGGTTCTAAATGCCTTTGTTCTTGATATCAATGTTGATCAGCCACATGGTTTGTGTATAGTATCACAGTTTAATGTGAAAGACATTCCCCCTTGACAGGTCCCATAGATTGGAGTGGGCATGAGTGTAGATCTGTTTTGTGGTTGTAGGTAGACAGTGATGTCCCTATTGAAAGCAATGTGGTGGACATGTTTGTGACATGTTGGACACAAATATTGCTGTCTATGATGATGCAAGAAAAATGTTCACATTTAGGGGATTTGTATGCAAATGTATAATTTGTAGCTTGAACTATGTAATCTCATAGTGTAATACCCTAGGATTCACCCTGTTGGAAATTTTCCAAATGCCAGTTGACAGGCTTTGGGAGATCAGTATCTCGGCAAACATAAAACTCTTGGAAGGCTTTTGTTATTTGTCATCATACACCTGAGAGAAGTCGGCTAACAGCCCTGACGAAACCTTATGTGCACCCTGCCTATCACTTGCATTGTTTGTATTGGGCCATGTTGTCTGCTGGTGCGGACATCCAACACTTGACTCCAGTCTCTCATAGAGATTGGTCCATGCCCCCTTGCTCTTTCCTTGGAGCCCTCCTTGCCTTTCTTTCAGATACACATTTGTTAAGCAAGTGGAGCTTGCCCTTATTTGGTGGTGGTGGGGCTTGCATAATTCCTTTCCTTACGATAAGTGAACTCAATTTAGGGGTGCTGGACAGGTACATGTTCTGCTGCTGTGTCCCAGGACATGTAGCAGACTTTCAGCCATGCACACTGAACACTTCATGAGGCCTCGCTAAGTAAACATGAACACCATGCCAGCTTTTTTTTTTTTTTCCCCCAAGTTTGATCATTTTAATAATTTCACCACATGTCTATTCTCATGTGAAGCCATTTCTGTATCTACTTCTCAAAGCTTTTATGACATCAATTCCCTTGTACTTTTTTTCTGTTTTTAATTGATTGTCTCCTGTTTTTGTTGATTGTTTTTTTGTGTATCTTTTCTGGCTAATTGGTTCCCCCTTCCATGGTCGTGTTCTGTGGGCGGGTAGGCTAGATGAAGTTTGATTGAGTGAAGGGGGATAGGGTTGAATGGGGTGTACTTCCTTGTTTTCTTTGGGGTG
The DNA here is from genome assembly GCA_034783695.1 of Sardinella gibbosa. Taxonomy (NCBI): domain Eukaryota; kingdom Metazoa; phylum Chordata; class Actinopteri; order Clupeiformes; family Clupeidae; genus Sardinella; species Sardinella gibbosa. The sequence goes on along the minus strand of JASCIP010000023.1, from coordinate 15,419,466 downwards.
AGAAGGGGTCAAACCTGTAGATGTACTGTTCTGACTTTAAACATGTCAAATGTAAATGTATTTCAGAGACTTCATGAAAGGGATCCTGATTTGTACACTTGCTTTTTACCACATAATAAAAGATCTTTTAAGTGCCTGAAATTATGAGTCTTAACTTTTGTTTACCATTGATGTGTACCTTGCCTTTGAAAAATCATGAAATGTCTTGCCTTTATAACAAAAACGCAGTGCTAAATGAAGAAGACTTTGGTAATGTTATACTAGGATCCAGCAGTAAAGAAAACATCAACATGCGACGGAATTAACAGGTCGGTGTTTGTTTATTTACAACAATTACAAGATAATTTAACACAAAAGCACATGATTCAAGTGTGAAAATGCTTATTCCTCGTTTACACCGTTTTAAACGTTCATGTTTGTTGCGGAAAGGTCAGCAATCCAGTCATATCCGTTTGCCTTTCACAGTTCGACTCCAAGGCATCCCAGTTACATAGCGAACTGGTGTCTCTGACTCAGCTTTGAACAGCTGAATGAATTTTCCCGCGAGGAGAAATATGCATCTTCAAAAACGACCTTCGCTTCGTTGCAGTCGTCTCACCGGTCGCTTCGTCCAGCGCCCGACCGTCGATGCCTCAACGGGCCAGCAGCGAGAGAACATGCCATTGCATGTACCAAGACTGTCACGTCAATTGCGCTCCCAGCGATGCCATTCTATCTCACTTGATTTTGGCAGCTTGGCTGTAATTCCTTATTAGTATATCCAAAAGTTTGTACTTCCAGTCCAGAAGATCGCCCATCTTTCGCAGCTGATGGGCACATTCAACGATAGCGTTCTCCTCTGAAAAAAAGACACAGCACAGGTAAGTAGCCTAACAAGTAAAGTAGATCGAGGTTAGTAGTAAGTAGCCTAAATGAATCGAACGCAATTCACCAAGTCCTGACAAGTTAAAAAGTGTATTACCTTTGCTGGACATCGTTGATGTTTTTCAGTGTGAGTTCCTTCGAGGTGAGACTGTCTGAGTGGTTTGTTCTCTTTGTTGTGTTGTACGTGAGTCTAATGTGATTCCAGTGAACAACTCCGCAATGAGGAAGGGAATGATAAGCTATAGTTAGAAGGTCCCACAGTTAAATAGCCCATGTGACGTACTGAGGAATCCCCGCCACGTCACATCTGCCAGCAGAGACTTGTTTACAGAGCACCTAGGCCTACTCTTCGCTGAGCATATTTCAATTGATTAAACGTCCTCTTCAGGATCTGCACACTTACATAATCGAGCAGTAAATGTGTTTATGGAACAAACTGAGAACCTAAAGTCAGTTTGGAAGCCTGCTTCTGTCACTATTTTTTTCAGAAATATTAGGCTACAATACAAATTAGCAGACAAGGCATTAGGCCAAATAATAGCCTATCAAAAATGGCTTAAATTAGCCTACCTTATGGAAAAGTTAAATCACTTAGGCCTAGTTTTTTTTTTTGGGCGGACTCTATAACATGAATAAACTCCCGATAAACATAGGACTAATCTTTTTCAAGTCACTGGTTTGGAGTTTAGCAGATTTCATTGCTTGTAATCACGTGATTTGATGTACTTTCCCATTTAGTAACATGTTCAGGCTTGTCTACAATTTGCACAGAAGCCTGCTGGAGAGCACACGCAATTGCAATATATACTACTATCACTCCCCCTACATCCACTGTTTGCTGTAACAGATAGTTTGTAACATTTCTTTTATCATTACAATCTTATCTTTTGACACAGTGCATTTTACAGCTTGACCTTTCAAACTGCATGTCCTCTTCCTGTGTTTTGTTTTTAGTGGATCCACAATTTATGCCAACTCTGTTTATTACAAAATGTGCAAAATATCAAATGCTACAATAACTTTGCATGTGGATACAATCAGTCTTGTGGTTTTTGCATTGGCATGTGGTAGCCTACTTTATCTACATGCCGAGGGCCTGTCAAACCGTGAAATATCCTGAAAATACTGTGTTGGTTATTCAACCTTTATGTGGGCTATTTTTTATGTAGGTCTATTGATTGTTAGGCTACTTATGTAGGCCTATTGAACACTTAGACCAATTGCAAAAAATACAACAACAACGTACAACAACAAAAAGACCCAACAATATCGCATCTATAGGCTAGGTGTAGCCTACGTCATGTTGAGATGCACAATCAGTTGTTATTGGTAATCACTTCTTCAATGAGGTCAAATGGGATGTTCAACTTCCTAAAGGACACTCCGATAAGAACCACAGAAAATTACTGTAGAGAACACCGTCCAAAGGTTATCATAATAATCACATGCCTAACCCCATTGATGCAATTCTTGTTTTCGTGGTCTCTTTCGTAATACAGTCTATTTGTTCCAAATTAAATGATATGCCTACAGGTAGCCCACATCTTCTTCACGATTACAATAATGTTACTGTCTGATCTCTGTAGTCAAAGCCCACTATGCCTTGCACCCTGAAAAGTGCACTGGGTTGCAGGCTGTTTCAGCAGGCTTCGTCTTTCACTTTTACAAGAATGCATTGAATCTGCAAAGCATTTGCGAGACATGAACACCTATCTGCTGCACAGAGCTCCGCACATTCACTAAGCTCGTGACTACCTCCTTGAATACTTTGCCCGCCCGCGAGGATCTCTTGACAGAAATTACTACTTACAGCAGTACGTAAGTAGCCACTCTGGAGTACGGAGTAATGTTGCGTTCTTCGTATTTGTACATGTAAATGCAGATGTGGCAAGGACAATAAACATTTTAATGTAGTTCTTTGCAGCCTTCCCTAATTTTCGGGCCTTGTTAGCATGTCGCTAACATTCACTTACACACATTTCAACTTAGCTATGATAGCTGGTTAGCATTCAGCACTGAGTAGTAACAGTTTAATGCATGTGCAACATTTCTTGCGAAGGTTCTGCTCCTCAGTTTTTGAAACATAGTAGCATAACTTTGCATTTAGATATGGGTATGCGTCAAACATGATCGCACAGAAAGGAATAGCTTGAGCTAAATACTTGCTAATTTGTGAATTATCTAATGTTGTACTAATGTTACAATTCAGTGATATGCGCGCTTGTGACCCGTGTTTAGCGTCAGGACCCTAATGGTGCTGGACTGACCTGTCACCAACTAGAACATTGCCTTGTTAAGTTTTTTTTTTTTTTTAACTAGAACGTTACTTAGCTCGCAACTTTGTATGTTGGAGTTGACCCTCCGCCATAGAACGATAACGTATCTCTTCATCAGCCATCGCTAACATTGATGCATAAAGTCCATTTATGTTTTACGTCTATTTAAGTTATTTGCAGACGCGTCTTCAGTGTATTTTCAAACGCGACCCTACTTGTATTTACATGTGTAGTGATTGTCAAATACTTAGCCTACAGTAAACACTTGCTTGTGCATTTGATGTCTAACACCTTTTTTGTTGTTGTTGACAGTAACAGAATGCCCAAGTCAAAGGAATTGCTGTCTTCATCTTCTGGCAGTGACTCTGACAGTGACGTTGACACTAAGGTATTTCCATCAGGTTATACCCCCCCCCCCCCCATCTATAAAATAACGTTGTTGTACTTTTTTTCTTTTTTTTTGCAACATTTGCTTTGAATGCAGACTTGCTGAACAATCAACTGTAGTTGTGGTATGCTGTGGAGAGAGTCCTGACCATACACTACAACTGAATGAGCTGTCTAGCAGTAAACAGCAAGCAGGACTGTATCATTGATATGACTGCCTTTCCAACGGTGCCATCTTTAACAACAAAAATGGAGGATACTAGCCTATTAGAGTTTTCAAATCCTTGGAAAATCAACATAATTAGATGCACATATCTGATTTCTGTTATTATGTAGTTTTTATTGCTGAAGATGTATGCATAATTCGTATTAATATTCTAGTTTTATGCAGGGTAAGAACCTCCATTCTCATTAATTAGACATTTTAAAGTAATAGTGTAGATCTCTTTGTGTTCACACAGATTTGTACAGTGTTTTCTTTGAAATACTTGGAGATTGTGCCGATTACAGGCTGTGCCCTCTGTTTCTGCTGGGAATATCTGCTGATGTTTGTCTGCCTGTGCCAATGATTGTTAGGCATCTATTGATACTGATGTCATACCAATAATAATATGGTTACTAAGACTTAGAAGCCTGTCCCAGCTGTGTCTACCCAGACACACACACAGTGATCTAAAATGTGAAAGAGGAGAGAAAATATATAAATATATGTTATATCACCCTCATGACAGCGTAGACATTCAAAAACACAGCATAAAAAAAAGAAAGTTTCTGCTCTGCTCTGTGGAGCAATTAACCTCAGGTGCATATCTATTCAACAGGTATCTGTAGGTCTGTGGCTGTTATTGATCCTGCTGTTGACACTGTTTCAGTGGCTCTCCTTCCAGGCATATTGCCTGTACTGTGGAGAACGTAATATTAAAAAATCATTATTCCCGCATTGTCTTATTGATTTCACTTGTAATTAGCATGTAGTAAGC
>JASCIP010000023.1:15253704-15266516 GCA_034783695.1 Sardinella gibbosa | reverse complement strand
CCCTCTGCTTCACAAGCATTCTGGCCTGTATTGTTGCCTCACCAAACCCATACATGCAAACGCACACACACATGTATACACACACACACACATGCTCGGATACTCATCCTCTCACCTAATCTGGAGGTCAACTCCAGCCATCTTTTTTTCTTTCTTTTTTTTTTTTTTTAAAGAATTACATTTCAGATAAACTCATCACATATGTAATGTTAATGCTTTCTTCTTCTGGACTGATGTTTTTTTATTTATCAAAACAATGTTTTACTTTAATTTTTTTTTTCTTTTCCCTTGGTGAGTTTGTTTACATGAAAGTGTTGCCTTCACCAGCCAAGCTCGCCCATCCTCCCCGCGGCTCGCTCCTATTGGCCAATTACAGCGCATACCCCCCCTTTCCCTCTTCCCAGCATGCCTTGCCCTATAGGGTCAGGGATATAGTGAGGTAAAAGCTGGGAGTCGGGGGTGAGCGAGGAGGAAGGGTTCCGTTTGGTTGGTGCAGCTCCAGCGGCTGCTGGATTAAACCGCAAGGAGCTCTTTGAGGGAGAAGGAAGATGAGACAACCAAGTAACCTCTCTCCATGCCCAATTAAAAACAAAATAAAAAAAAATACTCTACTTCTATCACATCCTCCACTAGATCATCCCACCTTCACCATTATACACACTCATCATGAGTTTGACTCTTTGAAATCGTGACTGATATATTTCAGTTTCATTACTGTTACTTGTTATGTCCAGTTTGAGACACTAACGTATGGACCATGGAACCGTGTAAACAACAGGGGACCCTGTTGCTCCGTTTGACCTGTTTTATTGCCTCTCTTCTCCCCTGTGAAGTCCAGTGAACCTTTGTGAACCTTGACTCGTGTTGTAACTTCTGTTTTTGTTTTTTCTTTTTGTTTTTGTTTTTTATTTTCCCTTCCTAATGAATCGTACTGAAAGCCTTAGACGGGGTTCCCAGTGGCTCACAGAGGGAAGATGGCTAGCCTGTTTATATTTACTAGAGGTGTCTAAAGAATCAAGCTTTGAATTGTATATTTTTTATTTTATTTTGCACAGGATTTAAAGCCTAAAAAAAAGAAAGAAAAACATCTGAACTTTTCATAACCCATAACTGGTTCTGCCTGACCCTTTCTGCTCACCTTTGTAAAAGAATTTGCACTTTCAGATGGGAATGATTTAATGTCATTCAGTAATCATTTTTAAAGTTAACCTTTGAGAGCGAGAGAGAGATAGAGAGAGAGCGAGAGAGAGAGCGTGAGATAGAAAAGAAAATCATGAGTTTATCAGTTATGTGTACAGGTTGTGATATTGGACTAAGGCCTTTCTAATAAGCTTTGGATGTTGTTTCCCTAATGAAGAGAGTGGGCTTTATTAGTACTGTAAGTAATAGCAGCGGTTTCCTTTGTAATTTTCCTTTTTATTATTATTTTTATTTTTATCTCTTGAGGAACTCCCACAGGTGGTTGTACTTTTGGCTTCCTCTGTATTATTTTTTAAATCGGAAATTTGTTAACTTAAAGGAGACAACTTGTCTCTGCCTCAGTCATTCCAGCCCAGATACCCTGGAGTTAAGGAGAGATCCTGACAGTTTCTCTTTTATGTTATTTTTTTTTTTCCAGAGTTAGTTTGGATAATGTTGAAACACTACTGATACAGCAGCTGCTCAGCGTCCTCAGACGAGCACGCTGCACTGTGGAGAGACCTAGAGGAGATGTTTAAGGAGGAGGGAGGTCAACTGACCTGACGCGTCGTACCTTTGTTGCAAGCAGGTTACAGCGGTGGCGCTGAAAGCTCTTTGCGTTCCATTCTGTTAAAGTTTTTCGTTGCTGTTTTTGTTTCGGTGGGGTGAATGGGTGTTTTTGGTTACGATTCACTTCAGGTGTTTGTTTTTTTGGTTTTGTTTTGTTTTGTTTTTGTCCCGGTGTCGTTGCCATATGTCGCCACGCTTGGACACATTTGTACAGACAGACAGACAGACGGCGCTGTTTTCCACACACCTGAATAAAACTCTGGTGAACATTCCCTTTCCCCCGGCGCTCAGGTCTCAGAATGCTCTTCTCTGAGCTCATAGCTTGGGGAGCACCGAACACAATTGACACACACACACACACACACACACACACCTCCCAGCTCCCAGCTCCTAGCTCTCCTCCTGTCCTCCACCTAAAGGAGAGAGAAAGCATCTCCTCCGCCTTCCACCGGACTGCTATTTTTTTTTTCTCTCTCTCTCTCTCTTTCTGAGGTTTATTTGCATTATTTTTATTATTTTCTGTGTACTAAATACTGATTATGGTCCATTTACCACACACACAAACACAGAAACCTGATGAACACTCCAGTAATGTAAAGCAGTCTTAATAAAGTACTGATGTCTCATGGGACGGTGTGCTCTTCATTTGTCATGATGTCGGACATGTTTACAAAAACAAAATAATCAATTCTTGACCTGTCAGTAAATAACGAAGATTACATGCTGTTTGATTGAGCATGGAGACAATTTACAGCAAAGCCCTGGCCTGAGTTGATAAAATGGTTATAAGCAACAGCAATCAAAAGAAGATGATCAAGTAATAAAGTAAACAACGAAAAATAAAGTAAATAAAAAATTAATGAAGTGATGAGGAATTAAGTAGAAATAAAGAATGAAGTAATCTGTGCTACAAAGGTCATGGGTAAAGCAATTTAAGATTGTTTATAAAGTCAGTCAAAGCAAAGAGGAAGTGTAGCATTTAGGTTAAACCTGTTGTGCACAGAAAATCTCCCAATATGTCATTTGGGTAGGGTGTTTTTTGTTTTTCAGTCTCATTTTAAGTTGTAGGCCAAAGCATTGTGAGTTGTTATTACAATGTAGCCGCACCTCCATTGGGTTTCCTTGTAAGTGAGTAGGAGACGCCGCCTAAATGTCAAACAGATTAGGTCTATTGTCTGAAGCTGGGGGATTTACTTGAGGTTATATCTGCTGCCTAGATAAACAGTTTTGGCAATACATATCAATTATACCTGAAATGTCAGTCAATACCAGAGTGAAAGTGCAGCACAAGCCTGAGGTCTAAGTGACAGATGTGTGCCTTCTTGCAGTTGTTCCGGACGGCCACATGGTGGTAGTGTTGACCTTTAATAGTTTTTGTAATGCTTTTAATTTTTGCATCTGAAACATTTGTTACAGTAACTTTATAATTTTTGTCCTCAAATTTTTCACAAATCACAATTTTAAAGTAAATAAAGGTCTGTATTATTTTAATTACATAAAATAGGTGATCAAAAATCTGTTTTTCAAGACACCCCTTGTCTGAATGGGTATTGACAAATAAATTACCCTTGTGTTAGTTGGCCCTGGTTTCTCCATAAAATTTGGTCGCATGGGCAAACTTTGATGGTCATTTCCAGGCTTGAGTCTTGTTAGGCTTCTTCCATTCCATTAAATTGATCTACTACTCAAGTGAAATGTTTATCAATGAACTGCCCCTAAATATAGCATAGAATAACGTTAATATTTAAAGAATTATGTACAGTCATGACCATCAGGGAGGGGAGGGGAGGGAGGGCAGAACTCCTCAGCACCCATTTCTGTAAGATCGCGTTTCTTCCCCATGCCTCACACCCTGCGTTCTCCTCATCAGTGCTTTAGGGTCTTCCCTTTTTAGATGAATGCCAGATTTATCTGTTGTGCAACCAGTATTCACATGGGTACTGCTTTTATTGTTATTTTTAAAGCATCTTCATTCAATAACTCCATTGTGATAATTTAGATATTGTTGGTATAGCTATCTAAATGTTGCAACCAAGTGAAAATAAGCTAAGCTATAATTCTCTGAGCCAGAGTCTGGCTAGATCTAGTTAGATCAGTGAGGAGGTCATTCATCTTTTGAAATGTAATATTTCTAATGCAGCTGCACACACCAAACAATGAAATCTAACTGCATTAGTTAAAATGTCAGAAAGAATCAATGTGCTGACTTCAAATACGCCTATTAGCCATTGTTTGTATTGCTGTAATAGTAAAATTAGGTACCTGTAATTTGTGAATGTATAATATATGAAATCTGATTTTTTTTTTTTTCAGCTTAAATGACTGATGCCACACACAGAGACGTAAGAACATTGTTATATTTAACAATGAATCTGCAGAAATAAATAAAATGTACATAACCAACAACAAAACAAGGAAATTCTCTACAAATCCAACCTTTCTCAAATGATATTGCCATAGAGAGCCAATAACCTTTCAATGAACAGATAAAAAGTATTGCATTCTTCAGTGATTGACAAAATGTACACATTTTCATTTTCATTGACCTACTCTAGACAGTATAACGGATGGGCATTAGAAATACCAGCTACCACCTATTCCAATGTGCAAAAAAAAAAAAAAAAAATTCAAAATATATCACAATATTGCATCACTTAAAAGTGCTCTATAAAAGGTGCCCACATTCTCTAAACCAAATAAAAGCTGAGTCTTGTAGCCCCATCATTCACAAGAGCCATGATGGTAAGGTCTCTTTTTTTCTTACAAAAAAATAATAATTTGGCTAATATTTTAAAGGCAGATATTATGATTGAAAAGCAGATTCTTTCATGGAGTCTTGAGTCTAAATTCACTGTTGGCTTTCAGGAAAAAAAAAGGTTTCTGGATGATGTCAAAATCTCTTCTCACAGATACAGTGTATTTGGGTTGTGGTGATTGTTTCAGGGTTAGATTGACCACCCCATAATATCAACTACTGGGTGTGTTTCCAAATCTTGCCCTTCTGTCGAGGTTGTCTACGGTTACTCTGATAACCAATCCGTATGCTTCTCTTCCCCTCCTCGACAGAACAATCAAATGGTGCAACACCACAACGTGTGTAGACTCAAAACATTCCTCTTTTTTTTTTTTTTCACTGAGACGCCACAGTCATCAATAAGGCATAAAGCTGAAATAACTTCTGGGCTTTCTTGCGCATAAATTAGCAAGGAACAAAAATCATAAGTTAAACAAGGAGATGAAAAAGTGAAAAATAACACACACACACACACACACACCATCAATGAAAAAAAAAAAAAAAAAAAAAAGAACAACACTGCAGTGCTTTAGTGGCAACTGGGAAGGAGAGAAAACGTTATTGCTCTACTCGATGATAAAAACAGACATGGAGGCTAGAGTCTCTATTGCCGTTTAAATGTGGTGTTTTTCGAGATCTGTCCATGGGTCCGTATGTGTACAATGCAAATGGAAAACAAAGGCAGGGCAGGGATGATCCAAAAAGCGCTCTAAACAAAAGAACAAACAAACAAAAAAAGTCTTTCTAGTACCTTCTGGGTTCAAGGCACAGCCAAAAAATTTATCGTATAGTAGTACACTCAACCATAAAGCATAAAGTCCTGCTGGAAAATTTGCCAGGACTAACTGACATGGTAAAGTGAGATTAGGACGGCCATGTTGTTGTTGTTTTTTCGAGCATCGCTGCAGCTCGAGGAACCCTGACTGTTCATCATCGTCTTCATCATCGTCATCATCTTCAGAATCATCTCCTGTGCTCCAGCTTTTTAAGTATGACGGTGAATCCTCTGATGCAGTCCCACCCGGTTGGAAACAACTGTGTGTGTGTGTGTGTGTGTGTGAGGGGAGATGGAGAGCGGTCGGAAACAGGAAGCCCAGAGAACGAGGTGCAGCACCTGTCAGAGCTGAGGGGGCCTCCTGCTCTGCATCAGGAAGTTAAAGTGCTGCCGGGTTTACCCTGGGGATTAATCTTCTTGCACTGTTTTTTTTTTTTCTTCATCCCTCAATCAATCTCTCTCTTTCTCTCTCTCTCTCTTTCTCTCTCGCTCTCTTTGTTGTTTTAACACGCTCTCCTCTCAGCAAGCAGCAGCATGAGTGTCAGAGTTCGGAAGCCACCTTTGGGGAATGAGAGCTGAGCTCAGAGTCTTGACTGCGACGTGATTCATGACTGTTAATGTTCAAACGGGTCCGTCCTCGGAAGTCCGGTCCAGTGTATAAAACGCTGCGGCGGTGGCAGCCAGCCGGGACGAGTTTCTGCAGCTGGGGGTTTCGGAGCGGGGTGGGAGGGGTTGGGGGTGTTTATTTTGCAATCTTGGAGGCCAGAAATAAAGCCCCAAAAAAAAAAAAAAAAAAAAAAAACTACCCCATAATACCAGTCAACCCCACTTCCAACAAGCCTCCCCTTCAAGACAACCTCAACTAGACAGGTGCAGAAACCCATCCCAGTATGTGCGCTAAAAAAAAGCAAGTGTCTGTTGGGCGATAGAGTCTCTTAGGGCCACGGCCTGGGCTCCGTGTATCAGCAGCTGGGCGATGTGGTGAGGGGGTTCTGCAGGTAAGAGAGGCTGCTGGGCTGCCCGTGCCCGTGGGCCGCCGCTGCCGCCGCCACCACCGACACGGGGAAGCTGAAGATGTAGGTGGGCGAGGCGGGCGCCGAGGAAGACTTGGAGCCCAGTGCAGTGGCGGCACTGGGACTGGCGGCCTCGGCGGCGCAGCTGGTGGCCAGCACCTGCGACTCGAATTGCAGCAGCTGACCCATGAAGCTGAAGTTGGGCGAGATGATGCTGCGCCGCTGCTTGACAAACTCGAAGGCCTCCTCCAGCCGCACGCGCTTCTTCATCATCAGGTACGCCAGGCAGATGGTAGCCGAGCGCGAGATGCCCGCCTGGCAGTGCACCAGCACGCGCCCGTTAGAGTCCTTCACAGAGTCTGGGGGCAGACAACAGGTGAAGGTGAGATTCATATCTTTCCATATGCATTCCTATTGCACATCATGGTAATATTAACTATTAATAATAAGTTGAATTTAATAATTCAGGGTCTTGATTTTTATTTTTTTTTTTGTGCAAAATTGCAATACTAACAGATATGGCAACACCATTGTAATGAATGTCTTATATATTAGTAACATGCATCACCAACTCTTCTCAATGGAAAAAAATATATAATACATTACATTTTCTCAGACTGACTAAATTAATTATTCAATCACATTGTTGCATGCTATCCCCTACACCACCATATCCGGACAAACAGAGACAGAGGCCCCACAAAATTAGACGTGCTGTGTGAAGATACCAAATGAATCACATTTCAGGGGATGGCAAGATGAGGGTGTGCATGAACACCCTTTTAAAGCAAACTATTAAGCCAATTGGCTTACACTACCAAAAATATCACACACCAACACCAACCAACAGAAAAAAAGAGATAATGTCTGATTCCAGATTTTCTATTGTCCACCCGAATCACAAAAGCATGTCGCCCTGTCAAGACTAATGAGCCGGTAATTAAAAGGAGGATGAGAACTGGGCGCGGTAAGCTACCAAAGATGGCCTCGCACAGGCAGGGGTGTGAGCCACGCTCTCGGGCAGCTGTCCACTCCGCACCCACTGCGAGCTGGGAGGCTGAAGTGAGAACCCTGCCGGTGTTTTCTCAGCTGTTCCATGGTCTGTCTGCGTGAGCCCCTCACTCGTAATTACACATGGATTAGTGTTCTGTGCCCATATTCAAACACACAGACACTCACACAGATCTATGTTAGCCCCAATACTAAGCACCCCAGAACTAAGGATGAGTCAGACACTGGTCCCTCAGCTCCACTCTGACACACACACACACACACACACACACACACACACACACACCTAAAGATGCTCTAGAATGCGGCAAGCCCATTGGAAGGCAGTGCATCTCCACAGCTGCTCTGATTGGGGATGTTTAGCGAGAATGCAGAGCCGCTCAGTTGGTCTACAGAAATGGCATCTGAAGAATCCCGCCCCACCCCTCCTTCCCTCATGGAAATCCCTGCCAGCAGGGAGACCCCATACTGTTGCCTCCACCCACGCCTGTCTCCAGCAACCCCCTCCAAAACACTGCCTTCAGGCATCTCCTTGCTTCCTATTCACTATATTCGATCCTAAACAAGGAATGTCTAAACAGTAACACGTTTGAGTCACTGGATTTCTAAAACGGCAAATCTTTTTGTCTTTTTTATATTTTATTATTGAATTATTTAAATGATTAAACATACCAATAAACTCAATGGCTTCAATGAACCATGAGCTGATGTCCTCTTTATGGTTGTCCTCTACGGGGATGCACTTGTACTGGTAAATGCCCTCGAAGTGATTGGGACAGTTCGATGATACATTCAGTAAGGCAGAGATCCCCATGCCGTCCAACATATCCTTCTTGGAAGCATGTAGCGCACTGCCGAGGAACAGAAACGGCAGGATTTCCACTGGACCACCCTGCACAAACAAAAGACATCGGGATGAGAAAAAAGGACTTGCCGTTGCTTTTTATCATGGGCAAATAAAAGATGCTAATGTGTACTCAAGGGACTACCATTTAGAGGCTCTCTCTGTAAATAAAAAGCCTACACAAGGTTGACACAGGTGTGTTTCATGACACACACACACAAATCCTTGTCGAATGCGGCCTATGGCTCATCAGCAAACAGGTATAGGTCGCCAGGCCAACTGCCACAGCGGATGTCTGTCTATTGTGCCTCCTGATAATCTGTTTCTATGCAGACACCCACATATGCAATTAAAACCATACGCGCACTACATCAACCCTTAGTTTACAGAAAAGGCAACAGTGAAAAATACGCCAGGCTTGATGTAGGCCTACTTATAATAAAAAGGAAAAGGTTGGTGATGATGATAAAAGGACGCCATTACATCCGCCGTTTTTGCATGTCATCAGGCAGTTAGCCTACATTAACAGAATTTGACGAAAATTATATTATTTTGTTGCACTTTCCATTGATCAGACCTGAGCATATTGATTTTGGACTCTGTTATGTCATTGCTTCCTCTTTGTTAAAGTCGTAACGACAGGAAATGATCGATTATGTAAAACAGCCGTGAGTGTATCCGTCACATCACACCCCCTCGGCTGCGGGCAGAGTGCTTTTTATCAAACCGGAAAACTGTGCATGGCAGGATGTCAGGGGGTCCTTTGACATTACACAATGCCGGGCTTCCAGCTGCCCTCATACTCATCGACACAAATAATTGGCCGTTACCTGGTCATGCTGAGGGGTTCCACAGGAGGTATAGCTGGAGTCTAGGACGGACAGAGGGTTGGACGACGGCAATGATTTGGTTTTTAAACAAAAGTCTGGGTACTGCGAGAAGAATCTGTCGAAGCCGCCTGTTGAAAAGCAGACAATGAGATGTATCATTATTATTTCCTATTTTGTACCAAATACATTCTTATTTAAAACATGAGTAGGCCTAGTCTATGTAGAAAATTAAGAATTTAGGCTAACCAAAATCGCACAAAATAATAACTGGGCTACAATAAAATAGGCTAGGCCTGTTTTATTACAGTATTTCAGAAAACAGTAATCAAGCTTGCGGATTTGACTGTAACCAGGTAGGCCAACATTTAGAATAAATATAAAAGCCTACTGTAGCATTAGGATAGCACTTTACGAAACAGAAAAAAACGTAATAATGTATGCAACAATAATAACGCATTACTTTACTGGTCATAGTTCATTGCGCATGAATTTTCAAATAATTGGCATAGGCCTATGGAGGTAAACCTTGACATTTATTACAGTCTAACTGGAAAGCGGTAATAGTTAAATCCATTTAGATTACATCTCAGACTAAATTAAATAGAGTGAGATTTGTTGATGCAACCTGCAGTAGCCTACATTCCCGTCCACCCTGTTATGATTATCGGGATGACATCATACCAACATGCGTTGTTTGGGAGTACCCTATCCTAAAGAGTAGGCATCTCCCCAAAAAGCACAACACTCAAATCAGTGTTTACAGGTTTGTCAATTAAGATTATCATTCACACAAAAAAAGATTTTATAACGACTGAGTATAATAGAGTTTAAGGGAAAGCAGAGACTAGCTTGCAAGCATTCGCTATTGTCAGTTGCTGTGCTGATAGTATGTCGAGTCAGTATTAATACGCAGCAGACATTTTAATGGCGACTTGGACGTTACAATAATGTCGCCCTGGACATTCTGTCAGATTCATTTAAAAATTACCTTTCAGCAGATACACTTCAGTTCCAAAGCAGTCCCTGTATAACGCATTAAGCACTAGTGTGATTGTGCTGTCCTCTTTTATCGTGTCCGCGTCCGGTGTCCTCTCGTCGTACAAAATAACTGCAGAATACAGTCCCGATTTTAATCTACCTCGGACTTCCTCGTCTCCAGACAGAATTTGGTCCAAACTAACCGAGCCTTTCGCCCGTCTTCGTACGATTGTGTTACAGCGAATGTTCACTGCGCTTCGGATATGTCCGGCACTGTATGCCAGAAAAGATCTGCAGTCCAATACCAGACATTTTGCGCTGTCGTCCTTCAGCAACCTTTTCAAAACGCTGCAATCCATTTCGCAAAGTTCATCCATCGTAACCATGTTTCCTTCCTCGGGCTACCACACAAAGATGAATCTGGGATAGTCCGTTTAAAAACAACCGGTGAATGTAAGTAGACAGTCATAAATCCAAAGCAGCTCCCTTGTAAGTTAATGTTGCTCTGTGTTATCCTCCTGAGAGCATTACTATCACGGCCAGTTACCTCTTTCCGTTTTATGAATGAGGTTCAGACGGCCGCTCCATAAAAGGGTGGTGGCGTCACAATGAAGGTGACGTCATCTACTAGCACCATTCATTAACTGTTCTTTCTTTTCTCCTCATTCATAAAAAGTCAACGATCAATGAGCCGACCATACAGACTCAACCTGAGAGTCGATCACCAAAAACGCCTTTTGCTATTCATTGACAGGAGACTTTGGCATAATTATCTTAGGCTACTTTGCAAAGGACATACACCCTCGACGATTTCGCTTTACCTTCTTTACCTTGGTTACACTAGACTACTTGTTCGGAATTCTGAGTAGCAATTCTTGCTTTCCATCGACTGCAAAATTAAACACGGTGCATTGCTACTGACCGATGTAACCTATTTCTTGTAGGCTACACAGGCAGCCTGTTAAATGATAGTAACTGGCAATGCTGCCCCCCTTCCTCCAGTCGCTTCTTTCTTCTGCTCCATTTTTCAGACTTGCTTCAACTAACGTGTAGCCCTACTTTTAACATAACAATGAAACAAAACAGTTCGATTTTGTAATAGCCTATTGCCGACCCACGCATGTTTTACAGTTAATCATTGGAAAAGGCTATGCGGTCTCTCTGCTCAGTTCATTAAGTTGGATCACGGTAACCTTTCGCAATTTCTGTGCTCTCATCTGTAGGGGCCACTGCACAGACCTGCGTTTCTTCTTTATCCAGGGATCACATTTAAAACAGAGGGTAGGCTAGTGGTTTGTGTTTACCTGCATTAGTGCACACTGCCAAATAATGGGTGATACACTGAAGAATAAATAAATAAATAAAATTTGATTTATTATTATTATTTTTAAATGATCTAGTCTATAACACATTTGAAAGAATATGGGATGCTCGTGTTTATTATCTGGCATTTTGCACACAATGCAAATCTCTTTCAGGGAGAAAAAAAAATAGTTTCGGTGAAAGACATTTAAGGCATGTTTAGCATTATCTCTGAAAATGCCTTCCTGTGATAAAGACCATGTCAGAGGTTCAGATTAGATCACTTTCACACACTCAGACAGCCCTATTTACACTGACAGAGACGAAGAAAATCACACATTTAAGTGTCACTCATTTACACAGGCTGGTGTCACTCGGTCTGTAGACAAATCTATTTAATTATCCCAATAACTGTGAAGAGCACCCCTGATAAGGAACTAAACAGACAGGAAATGTGTCACCCCCCACCACACACACACACACACCTCTGCACTACCACCACCACCACCAAATGGCTTGAGGAGTTGTGAGCTGTGTATGCTAAAAGTAAATTTAAGAGTCTAATTGGAGAATATGCTGTGTTCTCTGCGTAAAATGAACAAGATGTAATTCTTTTCCAAATTCACTGGCGGTGACCTTCTTTTAACAGCTAAAAACATCTGACATCATCTTAATGGTTCATTGTCAATGAGACTGAAATCAATGGGGCTCATATCAACCTGGGCTCAACCTCATAGCAACCTGTCTGACTCTGACCCCATTGTCATTCAGTTCATGTCTTGACCTGTTCCACAAACACGAAACCCATTCAGCAGGAGGGGGATATCATTTAATAATTACCCTAGGTGAATTGATTGTTGTGGGGGATGGGAGACTGGCAGACAGAGAGAGGGAGACACTCAGACAAAGAGGAGTCATCTTTAAATGCAACAGTGTGCTGATATCTCTGTGCATCTGAAAACCCTTGTATTTGCATCTCTTGACACAGGGCCTTTCTTGGCCGTAGGGCATTTGCATGACCTTTTTATCTTTAGTCTCCCAGTTGACTGGAGGTAATGATTATGCTTCTGTGTAGTGTGTGGTATCACAGAGGGTTACGACTCCTTACAGTGGGAAATTCTAACAAGATGCTTTTAACCGAATGACCTCTGGCAGTAGCTCATAATGCATCAGTTAACCGCCACAAACAATTGTCAAACAATTGTCAAATTACTATAGGCCTAGAGCTGATTTAGGTGACAAATCCAAGAATATTTATTTATTTGTAAATTCATGTAGGTAATGTGCTCAGAATAAAAATGAGATTCACAATGTTTTTGTTGCCCTGCACAGTCTTACTCTGCACTTATGTATTTTGAGTCTGAGGCCTCAGTATTGGGCTCTCCACAGACACACACACACACACACACACACACAACCAAGACACAGACACACACACAAAAAAAAGCCTTTCATGTGTGAGAAGAAGGTGTTGGTCTGTCTGCGAGTGTTGCATTGCGGTAAAAGCTGAATTATG
>JASCIP010000023.1:15169783-15181690 GCA_034783695.1 Sardinella gibbosa | reverse complement strand
GATGTGAGATGCAGTATCACTGTAACTGGAGATAATCGCTCTTGAATAAACCAACAACATCTGATAAAAGTTTTCAAATGTCTTTGTACAGTATGCATTAGTTGTAAAGTATTTGGTTTTAGAGAGTGGGAAGATCAGGGAAAGACGCAGCTAATTCCACGTGGTAACGCAAACATCTGTATGCACAAATATTGTTAAACAAATGATTACAATTTTTTTAAAACCTGCTTTGGGTGCATTGACCTGACCATAGCATATTTAAACCTTAGACAAATTGTTTTAAAAAGACAGTAAAGACAGAATTCTCTCTCTGAAATTCTGCAAAATATTTACAAAAACTTTGATATAGGGCCTATATGCATAAACAAATGTGGCTTGTTGACAAAAAAAGTGAATTAACTCACCCTAAACTCAAGTTTGTTGAAGATGTAGTGCTCTGCTGGCAGAAGAAAAGGTAATGAAGTCCTAAAGCCATAGACAATTGTAGTGTGTCTATGCTCATGGAGTAAACCTTATGTTTCCCTCTCTCCCAAAAGCAAAAGAGGGCAGGCCTCATCCGCGTAAAGATGTTTCCGATAGGCTGAGGGAACTAGGGGTGGGTCAAAGCTGTATGTTAAGTGCAATGGCTATTTATTTGTGGAGCTTTGGCTTGAGCAATATAGTGGAGAACGGGGCAGCAGGGCAGAGTGAAAAAGTCAATCTTTCACTGGCTGGCTGACTGAGTGGGAGGGTAAGGAGGGTGTGTGTGACTTAGCACAAATACATACAACCCCCCCCTCTCTCTCTCTCTCCCAACCTTTATCTCTCTTCCTCTCTTTTTTCTCCTTTTTCCCTCTCTCTTTCTCTGCTTTTCTGTTTTCTTGCAGATGCACAAAGTTTATCTTTCACCTTTCCCCATTCTTTTCAATACTAATTGACATAGGTAAAGTAATTATTAAGAGAATCCTCAAAGCGTAATGTATTGTGCCCCCCTCTGTCAATATGTCTGTTAATTGGATAGTTAACAAACCAACACACTATAGGGAATGTTCTGGATGCTGTCTACAGTTTACAAATCTATTTTGCTTGTGTTTTATACATGTAATTTAACAAATCATCCAAATAAAAAAGTAACAAAAAAGTGCAGTAGGCCTACACCAAAATGTCTTTGCACTTCTTAAACTCTAAAAAAAATATACAATTTCTGACATTTTTGGTCTGTAGTTGACTTGTAACCATTTTTTTTATATGCCAGCTATTGTACACTATGCCGATACCCTAAAGCTTTGATGTTAAACTAAAGGAATGTGGTTTGAAAAAAAACCATCTTGATACAACATGTGTCACATGCTTCCATCCTGTGATGTTAAGATGAATCGGTTACCATTTCTAAAGCATAACTTCAAGATGTGAGTGCACGTGGTCTCTCAGGCATCACAATTCTTCAACCCTCCAATCACAACATACTTGTAGTACAGTTTACTATAAAATAAAACGTTTAAGGCATTGAAAGTATAAGTTTAAGTTCGAGATGTATGGAGTCTATACATTCACATGTATAAAATAAAAAGAGTCAGGACAATCGTGAGAGACAAAATAGTACTTGTTTCTCTCCCTATTCCCTCAGACATTTGCACAATGACATCATTGTTGCCAATGGGTATTTGGCACCAGTGTCTGACTGCATAGCAGTCAGTATTTATGTTAATTCCAATGCAAGTCAGCACTACAGTAGAAAATTAAGCTGAAACAAGAAGAGCCTGTGAATAAAAGTCAGTGTTTCCACTAATAAATATTGTTTGTTAGTGTTAAATCACAGTTTTTAAGACATATTTGAATAAGAATTCAATAATAGCTGTTATTTTGTGTTATTGTGATGTGTGTCAATGGAAAATGAAATTTAGGTCATACTTGTGTGGACACTTGAAGCAGATGAAATGACACTCAGGGAGCAACAGCCATGTTCACATTTATTCATTGAGCAGCAGATATGATTTGTAATCCAACCTATACATTATGGAGAGCCTAAAATGTTCTCACAATTTATGCTTAAAAAAGTGCCACTTAAATTAGGTGTCCCAGACCCTAACATATTGACAGATTGAGCTCTAAAAAACACAATTGGGTCATTGTTTAGCTAAGCCTCTGTGGAGGGCACCATCATGGTTCCATAGAGTTCCACAGGCTTCGCAGCATCATGGACTAATTGCCTTATGCCAGTGAAGCATCCATAGCATTGAGTAATTTAGAAACACTGTACTACTACTGATAGGAGAGGACACTCACCCGTACAACTGGAGCATGTAAAAAGGGTTGAGAATGCATCTGCCATGCCTTCCCTGAGTCTTCCGGTGAGCGGTGGCTGGATGAATGGAGCAAGGAATTGTGGGAAGATGCGTCTCACACAAGCCTCAGCCACAGCCAATCACCAACAGGCTGACAGAGAAGGGAGGGGTGCATGGGATTGTGTGTGTGTGAGGAGGAGGTAGTGGTGGTGATGGGGGTTGCGTGGGATGGTTGCTCTGTCTCTATGGCAACAGAGCCCCCTGCTGTGTCAGAAAGAGAGAGAGAGAGAGAGAGAGAGAGAGAGAGAGAGAGCAAAAATGGCCTTTATCTTTATGGGTCAGAACAGTTTCTGTGAGAAAGCCAGATAAGAGTAATGAAAATATGTATGTGCCCTGACCTATTTTGGTAAAAGAGAGTTGTAATTTTTATGCTTACTAATAAACAAATAAACATAATGCTGATGTAGAATTTAAATGTAAGTATTTTTTTGGTTTGACATTAAAATACTGTTCATGCTATATTTATTCAATTCTTGTAATCTCTAGGTTGATACATCATGACATAGCTCCTTAATGAAAGTAAACCAACATTGCCAGAAATCAGCAAGTATTGCTGTCAGTTGGTATTTCCTGTTTTTTTTTTTTTTTTTGATTGTGTCATTGATATTTTTCAGGTCCGTTAAAAACTCTTACTCACTTACTATTACTCAAAAGCATGTTTTCTTTGGTGCCTGCAAAGTGCAAACAAGCAACTGTTAACGGCACTGGAGTGATGCAGGACAGGTGCATGACCTTTTGAAATGTGAACATGTAGTCCAGATTTTCCAGTTGAGGGATTAGGAAGGATTCTCACAGGGTCCAGCTGGCCTGTTTGGTGTGGTGCAGACGGCCTCTGAGAATCTCGTGTCTGCTGTCCCACTTGGGTTCCGGTACTCTGAGGGCACGTTGCTAACCCATCATTATCCATTAACTCCTTCAAGAAAAAAATCAACCTATTCGACAATCTCGGACCATAAATGTTTGTGTGCTGATCTGTTAATAGGGGTAAACAATTGCAAGGTCTCGTGTCTGGCAAGCGTTTTTATCTTGTGTGCAGTGTGCTATTCACGCATCAGAAATTGTGGTGGTGTGGAAATGAGCAAGCAGAGCTCTGCTTCATTCTCACCTTGCACAGCATGTTGTGTTATCAGATAACAGATAATAATGCTATAGGCATTGACTTAATTGACATAACTTATCAGCTTTTATCATTTATTACGCAAGTAGTAATAATACATTATTGGACTGGACAGTTGTAAACATTCTGTGGATAAAGATGAAGTAGGCTGTCAAGACAACTGCCTACAACTTCAAATAGCCTAAATAATTTTTTGCCTTTGTTTGGAAGACAATGATATTTTCCATGCCAGGTGTTACTGTACTGTACTATATGTACAGGCTCAAAGGTTTATGATAAGGCCCCATTTTATCCATAAAAGTGTAATTCCTCACACACTGGGCAGGATTTTAACTTACTGTAGGCTACAGTGGAAAAAAAAACTTTTTAATTTTGAAACCCTGGTGATCTATTTTCAGTTTTTATGTAGGTCAGTCTTAACATGAGGGGAATTTGACAATGGAAAAGCCAAATAATCTCACCACTAGGGGGAACCAAATGGTTTGATGAAAGCAGTCACACCTTAATCAGGGGTCTGCTTTGGTGAGGCCTTTTACATAAGAATCATCAACTAAACCAGTCTTTATTTTGATTTAAAAAAAAAAAAAAAACACCCCACCCCCACACTCAAAATGGGTTTTGGCCTCACCATATTAAAACACTTTCATCTGGCAAATATACAAAATAGACTGACGAGCACAATACACAGACTAATCTTTTAAGTGCATCATACATGTATGCTATAAATGCTGTCCTATTGTACATTAACATACCAATGCTATACATTGACCTGAATGAAAACAAACATTGGAGCCTTCCTTCATGCACAGAGACAGACCTCATGGAGTTTTCTCATTGCTTGTATACACCCAATGTGGCCATACACGCAACATGGAGTTTGCCTGAGCTTTTAAATCTAATTACATAATTAACCCTGTCCCCTCCTTAGCGCTTGTTGTTCGTCAGGGGCTTTCATTGGCTTGGCCAGCACAAGCTGTCGTCTGGTGTGAACAAAGCCATCTGGCCCAAGCAATCCAGTGGTCTCCAATACTGCAGTGTCTTCTGGGTTTATGTGCTGAGTGAGCAGGAAACAAATAAGGTATATTAGTAAAAGTTGATTTCCCTACTCCATAGAACTCTGCTAAATATGGTTAATCGTTTATATAATTTAAAATCCATAACAATGTAATGTAATAATCAATATAATAACATAATAACAAAAATATTATAAATCAAACACACAGAATGCTTGATTCCAGGCGAAACGATATATCAGTAATGTATCATTTGAATAAAGCTGAGATTCATATGTATTGTGCATGATGGAATACGCTCATTTCTAAGCAGTCTCTGTCAGGCCTACCTGTCCCTGAACTCAAGACCTTGGCACTACTAACATGATGATCTACTTCCTGTAACTCTACATGGTTGTTTCCCTTTGAGAGACTTCGTCTCTTACCCCAGTTTGTGCTTAACTCTTCCCTGTTTCCAACGTTTCATTTTGCAAGAACATTCCAAGACAGCTTGGAATCTCACACGTGTAATCCTTTTTGCAGACAGCTTTAGCCGAAGGTTCAGAAATGGATCAGAGACAAATTCCCTCTAAAGTGTGGTGTGAGGATAGACCTCAGGTGATCCTTGGTCTTAGCCTTTGGCCGTGTAGGGCAGGCTGCTGGCCAGGTGTACCAACAGGAAGGGATAGGCGCAAGATTGAAGGAGACAGATGCTGAAGAAAGTGGATTGAGGCTAAGTCTGACCATTTTTTTCCGACCTGAAAATGCCAATCCTCTCCTGACTCACCAAGGGAACAATGGTTAAAAAAAATAAATAAATAACATTTTCTTAAAATGTACAGTATATTTGTCCTTACACTTAAAAGATGTAATAGCTTCATCCTAGTTACAGTTCATGACACAGGTGGCTTTTAAAAGGATAACAACATAAACATTGAGGGTATTTATTTTGAAAGCCTCACGTAGCGCTGCTAATAGGGCTGTAAGGTGTTGCATAACATTGTATGTGTACAGTAATGACTGCACGTGTGGTTCTCTCTGGAAAGATCCAGGCTGTCGGTGCCAGGAGTTGTATAATGTCATTGGCCATTTGCTCGTCCCCTGCTAACCAACCGTACAATCTTAAGTGGATGATGAGCCTTTTTGTAGACTAGACACCTGTTACATTCTCTTGTAGGGGTGGGCTTGGCATGATTGTGAACCTTGACCTTTTTAGGTGATTTTTCTTGCAAAGAAGATTAGACTTGTCTGCCCCTCTCTATTTTCTTTTTCTTAAAGAAGAATTAAGTCAGTATTAACAGTAGGTTTGAAATAAGTAAGAAGTTATTATTATTTATTTATGGTTGTTATGTTTGTGATTAAACAATAAGAATATACTGATCTACTGCTGATGGACACTAAAAATCTGACAGAATAGCTCCATGAAAATACCGAGGCAACACCTGACAGTTTGTTTAAAAATATTTTATTTGTCACAGACACTTGGTACAACACAACACAAGTTTCCCTTGAAACAGTGAATCACAAATGGCTTCTTCCCAATGTGCAGCTTGCTATACGCCTCTCTAAAGCACCACTATCACCCCGGATGCCCCCTCCCATGCCAGCATGCTGAAGGAATCCCTCTGAGGAAGAGCCCACTGCTTAGCAAGCTCCTGTTGGGAAGACACAGAAAAAAGAGACGAGAAGGAGAGGTCAGAGGTTGTTTAGTCATCATGGCTCCATTTCAATGTAGGTTTAGGAGGTAATTAATATAACTTTTGAACAAAAAAGTGAAGTCTGCACACTCAAGTCCATGCAAAATATTTCTATACTCAAATCAGGTAGCTTTTGGTTGTCAGACCTTCAATCAATTTATTTCACTTTGAAAATGCCTTAAAGATTTAAGACAGAGAACCGAACCTATATAACCATATTATTAGCTAATATTTTTTCTCAATGGTAATAACAGGAAACTCTGCCAGCAGTAGCAAACTCTGCCAGCCTGTGGCAAAGTCCTTCAAGTTTAAACTGAAATGTCTCTGCCTGTGGTCTGTAAGTAGAAGGGGGCTTACCGGACTGCAGGACAGGCTGGAACTGGCCGGCCATGCAGATCTCCTCCTGCTTCTGGCGGACAACGCGCTGGATGGCTGGGGGCAGGCCACGGGGGTTGCGGGAGAAGATCAGGGCATAGCCATCCTCGCAGGTGCCATCGTCCTTCAGGGTGCGGCAGGCATAGGTGATGGCATAGTTGTCATAGTCGGTGTCAATGACCCAGTAGTTGTCACCTAGAGGGTGATGAAAGGGGAAAAAAAAGAACACAAAAATAAGGAGACATCCAAATGAGCAGACAGATTACAGATTGCATCAACTCCTGCCCAGGGACTACTTCCTTTGCCTTTGGCTAAAATCTGGCTCAGTTGTGTACTGTGCACTGTCCCTGTTCAATAACCTAAACATATATATATATAGACTGAGAACAGTGTAGAGAGTGATAAGTGGTTTTGGTTTAGTTTGTGATAATGGCCTCACCTCCGCTGGACAGGTAGCTGGCCAGGCCCTGGTAGTTCATGAACATCTTGCCGGGGCTGGTGGGGTCAGGCACAGTGTACTGGGCAGCCATGTCAGCGCACACAACCCAGAATCTGTGACCACACAAGATAGAAACCAAAATAGCATTTTAGCATCACTGTCAAGTTTCAACCCTTGGCCATGGTGAAAATAGTATGAACATTAGGTCACAATCAACAAACAATGAACCAATAATGATTAGAGTCTTGTTTTTTTCTTTGTACAAATTGAGAGAATAATCCCAATCCAGTTATTCCCAAATGAGGTTGGTATCTTACCCGAAGAGGGTGACACGGCCCTTGGAGGAAGCAGTCATGGTACCGTCGTCATCAATGGTGTACTCAGCGGAGATGTTGTCCTGCAGGAACAGGCCCTCGGGGTCTTTCTTCTGCTGGGCGTACCACTTGCCAGCATACTGCAGAAAACACACGCATACACACACGATGACAATAAGCCAACAGAGTCCAAATTCCCAGTCTGTATAACACAGAAGTCGGACGAATAGAAAGCTCATGAGCGGGAATAATATAAGTCAAACTCCAAGCTTTTCAGCATTCCCAATAAACTAAGGAGGAAAACGAAGAAGATGAAGAGTTCTCCTTCTGCCAGTCTTGGGCTCACTTACCCTCTTGGGGTCGAAGTCCTCCTTGACGGTGAAAGTGTCCACCACACAGGAGGCAGACCAGCAGCGCTCGATGTATGAGAGGAGCACAACGAGGAGAGCGAACTTGTAGTATTCCATTCTGTGTGGCAAAGGACAAGGGAGAGATGGTGAACAGCTGTACCAATGCATGACATCTATGATGGAACTCTTTGGTTTTTAAATACAATCTGGGAATGATCCCTCAATGTATCATCCTGTTGTACATGTTACATGTTGCATACAGGCAGCTAAAATCACAGGCAGCTGAATGGTGTAACGAAGTATGTGCAGACATAAGTAAGTACAGAAGATTTTCAAAGAACTTGAAATGCACATCTAGCATGATACCAA
This sequence comes from Sardinella gibbosa, assembly GCA_034783695.1. Classification (NCBI taxonomy): domain Eukaryota; kingdom Metazoa; phylum Chordata; class Actinopteri; order Clupeiformes; family Clupeidae; genus Sardinella; species Sardinella gibbosa. Next base: position 15,173,713 of record JASCIP010000023.1, on the reverse strand, counting down.
TAAAAAGACCCAAAAGCTGAGTCTGTATCCAATCCCAAGCCGAACATTTTGTTCACAATCCAAGAGCCAAACATTCACAACCCAAGCCCCCATGTTCCGTTTCTGTTCCTCAAACCATAGGGAATCTTACCTGCTTGTTTGATTAGATCAAAGCCAAAGAATAAGTCAAGTTTCCGCTGTGTGTGAATGCTCTCTCTCTGTGGCTTTCCACCTGCCTGTGGTGCCTCTCTGTCAGAGCCGCCCTTTTATATTCCTGCCATAGATGGGCTTATTGATTATTTTCACTTCTTGTAACTAAATAAGGTGCTTAAATCTAAGGCTAAGCTGTTTGTAGAAATCCTTACTGTAAGCTGGCTTCTCTCGCGCACTGAACCCTCCCATGTTTGCCGTAAAAACAATTAAGTCTTTATGTAACGACCAACAGACACAGCAGTGTGACCCTATGGGAACAGCGAATTGGCAGTAATAATCGTACGGTGTTACAATGTTGCCATCTGTCCTCTTGACTTAATGTCTGCTCAGGGGAAATAATGTCTATACTGTAAGTCTTTGGGATAACTGCAATGTTTGTCAATGCTTTCATACATCACCAAACAAACTTAGCTGTCTCAATTCGGAAATGTAAAGACAAAATGTTCAAAACAAGTATTTAAGAGGTGACTGGAAAACCAAATACTGCCTCTGCTTGTGCTTTTGAAACTGACATGTTCATGTGTGACTCTTGTGATTTCCTCAAATGTCTGCCTTTTATGAAAAGGACTCATTCCAATTCATTCATCCTATCAATCAATCTCAGACGTGTTATTTCTGGTCCTTCTCTATTTCACCCAGCTGCTTCTGGCCAAGTGCCTGCCTGATGAGATGGGCATGATTACTCAAGCAGCTTTCCTCGTTGCAAAAAAGGCTATTATGTAATCCCTCTGTTGTTGTGCCCGACAATGTACTCACCTCATGTGGCACTGATAGCATCCGCCGCACCTCGAGCCAGTAGCCCTGCTGTGGACTCGTCCCAAACGCCTCCTCATTGCCATTTCTCTATAAAATAATACTTTATTTGTCCCATGAGTAATGAATATTTTATTATATTAAAATGTTGCATCCATAAAAAGACATACACAATATAAAACAATTAGAAAAACAGTTCTAATTGTGTGCCAACTTCATGTTTGTTTGTGTTTGTGACAGCATTCTCTCCGGTTGTGTAATGTCTGTCATCTCTAGCAACTCTATTGACTGTGTTGTATTTTTTTCTATTATGTAAGAACTTGAAGTAATGCCTTCCATCACATGCTTGGGTTTATCAGAGGCATATGATTACATATACAGAGTCATAATTAGGACCATTAATTTGTTGGTGTACAACACTAATAAACAGAAGTATATACAGTATAATTCTGGAGTGATTGTATACTTTGCACAGCACAGGGAATGGAGCAGTGTAGTGATTATTAAGTGATTATTAAAGATGGTGAAGTCTGATTAAATCTGTGCTTCTATTTCATATTATGGAGTCTTTGGAGTTTATGGAGTTTGAGAACATCACAACAGTGTATTCTTTTATTTGATATGTAAGATCAGACACAACTTTTTGAATCAAGGCTAAAAGGTAATTTATTTTATTTTATACTGAAGTGTGTTTCTCATGTTTGCGTCAGCATATTCATAACATTTTTCTGTTTGTTTATTTTTCTTTTCTCAGAATGTAGCCTATTGTGCCATTTTATTATTGTGGCCTTTTGTTAAAAATGTACCCAATTAGCAATTATTTTTACCATTACTATCATTATTTCTTTTGATCATTGTGAAAGTCGTATCAACAAAAGGCTAATTGACATTGTCAACATAAGAGTGACATCAGCATGTCATAAACATAACATGACGTGCCCTGAACATCAATGGCATGTCACGTGTGAGCGATTTCCTCTTCTGTGCTCTTACACAATGGGAGCTATTTGTGTCTGGTTGTTGATAAACAGTGAGGTTATTTTGGTGAAACACCTTTGGGCTATTGGTTTGACTTCCTGTCTACTGATCTGATGGCCATGGTCTGTCGATGAGTAGCCAAAACTCACTGTACAGTTGCATACCATTCACCAAGGATGATTGACAAGTTTAATTGCAAAGACAGAGATGACTAAATGTAAATCCATGTGGGGTCTGGTATGAGTGTGCATGTGTGTGTGTGTGTGTGTGTACAGTATGCGTGTGTGTGTGTGTGTGTGTGTAACATGCTGTTATGTCAGAGTGTAAGTTCTGACAGGGCCATAGTGATTCATTCATCCATATCCAATCTCATACATACAGTAACAGAGTGTTGGTCGAGCGTATAAGGCTATATAAGTTATGGTATTTTTTTTTATTTGTTTGAACATATTCAATAGACACAAGTCAGCAATGTATCTAACTGATGATATTGTTGCTGTTTCAGAAATATCCAACTTTCAGCCTTAGGCTACTGTTACCAATAAGATAGTTGATTTGGAAAAGACTGTGGATCTCTGCATATAAAGGCAATTTTTTTATACATAAGGATATACTCAAGAGCAAATAGATCAAATTGTTAACCAACCATATGGCTGTATCTACACTCAATAATAAATGAATTTCATTTTGCAAAGGCTACTTTAGGTCCAGACTTGGCTGGATTAATGCTCCCCTTCTCAATATAAGGCCACCTGGGATTCTGGCACTCGTCAGAGACACTACTTACAATGATATCGTCTATTTAGAGATGACGCCCGTGGGTGATTAGGAGGTGCTTTTTTAAGGCCTCGCACGGCTTTCTTTGGCCATTTAACCAGCAACCACCTCCTATATTTACACCTGACTGTAAAGAGTCAGTGGCAGAGTGCTATAATGCTTTTATGACTATGTCAGCATGTTCTTGTGTGCTCTCCTGTACAGATTCACCAGGTGCATGGAGACCAGACCAAATGTTTATGCTTCTGTGTTTTTATGTGTTTGTGTTTATATATGCACACACACACACACACAAACACACATGAATCCTATGGGTAATTCCATGCAAATCTGTCACACCCATAATGCCAACAATGTTATGGTATGGTATGATGGTAGAAGTCAACTTACATGAATGATTACATTTACATCATACAAATAAATACCATGGCATCTTTAGCGTTATTGACGTGACAGTTTTGCGTGAAATTGCCCATATACTGGCAGAGCAGTACACTAACCTGAAGCAGTGGGCTGCCTGCAACAGCAGCTCTCAGCAAGCAGTGAGAGGTTAGGCCCCTTGCTCAAGGGTACCTCAGATGTGGATGTGGACATGGAAGAGCAGTGCTCAACCACTTCCCCAGCTGACATTTTTCCTAGGCTTTCAAACCATCTGGCAGGGATCGAACCAGCAACACTTCCGTTTCAAACCGGAATTCCCCTAACCCCCCTAACTAGCAGGCCAAAGAAGTCTACCAAAAAGATGTTTATGCCAACATAATCCATGTGGAATATGTTGGAATGATGCACAGTATCATAAATGCTTCTAAAAAGATTAAAGGAGATAGTATGACACTGTATGGTTGGCGATATGTCAACATCAGACGGGGCCCTTGGCTAGTGTCAAGGTTGCTTATTGGATACCAGTTCACCTCAGTTGACGTTCAAGTCGCAGTACATGTCTGACACATGTCTCTGTCTCCATTTAACCTTAACATGAATTCCTCCTCACATCGGTGCCCTCACCTTTTCATCTACCCAACGCCAACCTCGTGCCGACAACTCCCCCCACCTCCCCAATCCTCCAACAAAGCCTTGATCCCTCTCAGGCTTTGTGTTTCCTCCAAACAGCACTCATCCATGGGTAAACCCCTTGAGTGCATGGCCATACACAACACGTGGACACCCCTGCCCTCCCCTGAAACCCCCCGATCCCATGCTAATCCTCCACTGAGGGCCCCATGGGTTAGA
>JASCIP010000023.1:14890626-14904214 GCA_034783695.1 Sardinella gibbosa | reverse complement strand
ACATTCTACATGTTATGTTAATGTAACAGGAAGTAGTTGGGGACCAAAATAGAATGTTCAAGCATTGTTTTGTCCAGGCTATGGAACTAGAACCTGAAATGGTCTATAGAGAGAACAACAAGACTCAGTTAGCAGGGTTTTTCATTTTTGGCCCCAACTCCAGCCCCCTCCCTGGACAAACAAGTAAAAGAGGGAGAGAGGATTGCAATGACAAAAGAGTGAGTCACTTAAAAACTGAGGGTGTTTCTTAGACGCCCAGAAATGACTTATGACCAAAACAGAATTTTTCGCCAATCATCTGAAAGCAGAAGCACTGAGCCACTGTGGCCTAATTGCGGCCCACGTCAACCACTCTGTAAAATTCCAAATGGCACCAAACACAAAGAAAACAACAAAATTAAAGAAACTATTGATTTCAGATTAGTTCTGCCAACTTTTCCGTCTTCCCTGAACCTTTTTTTTTTTGTAAAAGTTGCATCTTGCCATGGACCGATATGAAATGACTGATATGAAAAAAATGGCATGTTTCCCTCTCTACTCTTTTTGTCTGTAGCGAACTTTACTAAGAACTAACACTACAAGGAAATCCAGTTCCTCTGTTCGTATCTGATCTTAACCGCCATGACCCATCAGTGACTCCATTAAGAGGCTTATTTATTGATGATGTTTTTTTTTTTATTTATTTTTTTGTTGTTGTTGAGTGATGCACTTTATCGAAGAGCAACAAATGATGGGCGTTTTCATGGTACATCACATTTATCCAATCAGTGGTGCATTGCGGAGTGTATTACCAGTAGAATGATAGAAAGAGCCCAATCACAGATTCTCTTCTGTTTTGTTTTAGATCCCACAAAACATTCTAAATAGTTAATGTTCCTGGAAAGATAAAGAAATTCATTCACCAATGTGAAAGTCAAATCTTATATGAAATGCTGCATTGTTTATGAACACAGTGTTGGTTTGTTGATGAGGTTGTTTTCCCTCTTTCCCTCTGAAAGCTGGTTTGTTTTGTGTCAATAGTCACTCCTTCCACTTTTCAGCCCAACCGGAAGTGTGTTATTTTGAGACAAATGCTATTCATTCTAATAATTTTCTAGTTCTCATCTACTGAAAACTTTCAGTTATGGTCATGTTAAGTTGGTCATCTAAAGCCATGCAAGAAGGCCGGACCGAGGCTTATTCCAAAAAAGCCACTTGACGTCACATAAAGTTTCCAGAAAGAGATCCTAAAAATAGATCAGTAAGTAGATAAACGTCCACTATAAGCTACGGCAGCAGATTCCCGATCATTGCAGCATCAGATGAACATTCATAAATGGTCTTTATTAATTCCTGCTAAACAAAGCAGCAGTTTCTCAAACCCTGTAAGGCACAAGAAGAAGAAGAGGAAGGAGAAGAGGAATACTTTTGTGCAGATACAGGCCTCATGTTGGCAATAGGCACATACATTTAATCTACTTCTGTTCAAACTAGTAATTCTGTCGATGAAAATACAGAGATGAAAGCTATCATGCTGTCAGAAGGACAACGCATGTGCATGCCTTGCTCTTACAGAAAAATAAAACGATAGGAGGCAGCTTACCTATCGATTTCAAATTTTAAAATATTATGCTCAGTGCACCTTCTCTTTTTGTTTGTTTATTTGTTTTTGTTTTTGTTCATTTTTAATTTACTGTAAAATCATCTGAATCGCACTGGCTTTAACTAGCTCAATTGAACAATAGCTGTAAGAAACAATTGGGTTTTAGACACCATATGGTACAGTAGGACTCAAAGCCTGGTCAGTTGACTAATCTAGAAGCAGTGCTTCCTTTTGTTCACTGACAAATTTGAAATGCTTTTTTCATCATTTCAGAGGCACTGTGACATTTCGTTTAGGTCTTTGCGCAACTGTCAGATATGCTGCCCCTTCTTGATATGTTTGGAGCTTATTATTTCTACTCTGAACTATGCAAAGTTTTATTTCATAATAATCACATTTCTTCATTAATTGGGTTTCTAAATCTGACGATGCTGACTTTTATTTTCCTTCTGTAATGGCTGGACCAGTCATCTATTTAATCGTAGATACATTTTTTTTTCTACTTTTGAGTAGCATTAATCATAGTAATAATGAGTTGTTGTTGATTGTTTTTATTTATTCTAGATCTCTGGAAACTGAGTAGTAACTAATTCTTCATTCCATGTCTGTCTCCTAGCGCCCAAACCAGGAAACATTGTGATTCCTCATTTTCAGGTTGAACTTATTTCTCTACTGTATGGCAATAGATTTGATTTTGTGTTTAGGAAACTTATGACTGACTATTTATGTGTGGGTGGACGGTGTGCACACATCGAGTTGAGCACTTGTTCATTCTGTTGCAACTTTTGTCCGTTGTTATTGACTGGCAGACATTGTCCTTTTAGTTTTCCTGCTGTAACTCTTTTTTTCCCATCAACTCCTGAATTCTACCTGTGTTTGCATATTTCTGCATTTTACAGTGTGTGTGCCTGCAATTTCAGTGGTTTGACTGGATACAACCCAGTTCTGCCAATCATAGTAGTTTGTACAATTTTCATAATTGTTCCTTGATACTCAAAGGTACTTAAGTGATTGGCTTGGACGACATTATTTGAATCCTGCAAAGACTAAAAATCTTGACTAGGTTTCCTTTACAGTATATTTAGTCGTGAAATTGATGTTCAAGAGAGAACATTCAGGAAAAAAAATATATTTTTTACCGAAACCTAAATCTGTGATCAGCCATCAGAACTACTGTAGTCAAAGTGGCTACTCTGAACATGTCAATTTTGAATGGCACCTTTCATGTTACCTTTCTCAACTTATAATTGCCTGTGCCATGTACTTATAGCCCTCTAGAGCACTGAATAGGAAGTTGTTCTTTATTGCACAATAGAGGACTGGGATTGACAAATGGACATAAGGTGTTATTTATATTTTTTCTTGAGAAAGAGCTCTTAACATATGTACATAATTTTGATGTTTTTCCCCCATTTGTGGTTTCCCTTGTATGAAATAGGCCTACTGTATGTTTGGGGCTTCTTATGGTCTCAGATGAGCCTCAAGAAACTTTCTCATCAAAGGGATGGATTGTTAATACAAAAAATAATAATAATTAAAAAAAATCATTTAAATTACAATGTCTGAAGTGTGAAATGTTGTTTCTATAAATGTATAAGAAAACTGCCAATATTTAACTTTTTCACCAAGGCCTAGCGCACATACCAAAGAATATAGTGATTCCTGCAAAGAGCCTCATTTACAGTATTTCCTATCCTGCCTGTCCCAGACCCGTGTTTTTTTTTTTCGAGGAAAGAAGAAAAGAGGAGTGGTTAACAGTAGGCAGGCTTAAGTGTCTGAGTAGGCAATCGCACATGAACTTGTGCTTTCCTAGATCGCGGCAAGGCAGTGACTACTTTGACACTTGGATTACTTCTGTGGTAGTTGTATAGCCTAGGCTAAATGTTCTGTTATGTCGCAATTCTGTCGGTAAGAGCACTGAAACATCAGCTCCATTGAGATACGAAACGGCTAAGGTCAGTTCCATTTTGTCTACCTTTTTTAAGGTTAAGTAGGCTACATTTTCAGCTTCATTGTTTGAAGGCACTGGATCATTCCTAGTTATTATGACAGTCCATGGTTAGGTTATGATTCAGTAGGCCTATTCCAATTGCGCGTCTCGACCTCAATGAGAATGGTCATTCTTTGTATGATTTATGAGCAATTAAGTAACCGATAAACTTGTTAGAATCGTTGCTTGGTTGAAGTTGTTTGTATTATGCCGTCTGACGGTGTGAATGCCTATTTCTAAGGAATTGGCCGGCCCTTTCCGGGTAGGTTACGTACGTAGCCTCTGTTGCGCTGTTGATGGATCTGACTAAGCGCAAAGGATCTGACAGGCGGTGGTGGGATAATTGCAAGCAGAGCTTGGCTCGCTAGACTGAATCGTAGGACACTGACACGGACAATAACAACATGTGTTGGCCACGTGGTGCAGGTTTAACATAGATTCGTTTTTACTTTAATTCAATTATCGTAATAATTTGAATGTTTTATCACTAGTGACAAGTTGCTTTTGCCTTCTAAAAGCTTTGCTTCGGCCGCATGTTTCTTGGACTTCTCTCAAACTTCCTATCTTCCCTGTCCATGTACGCCTTTGCATTCTCAAAGGGCCCTATTCCTTCAGAAGTAGATGTACAGGCTAAATGAACCCTGTCCTGATTATGTTATTCTCCACTGTTGTGTGATGCATTTAATAAGTGGTAGGCTACTTTGTTTCTCCGGTGTGCAGATCTAGCACTTCACACTGCTCTGCATCGCATCCACAACATGTAGCTTGTGTCTGTGAGTTTAGTCAGTAGGATGGACCGTTCTTTATCAAAGGGTGCTGCCGCAGGACTTGAATGCACTTTGGACCATAATATAGCGGGTCAGATTATCTATAGTCCGTTATAACGCATCTAATAGTGGAGGAATAGATGGGCTAAACTCTATACAGTGTGTTTTTCTCCTCTCTTTCAGAACTACTTTTCTTCAGGTCAGCTTCACCAGCCCATGCATGAAATCATGTTTGCTGGTATTCTGACATTAACGTCTATCTTAATTATTCAATCAGCTCAAGGAGTGCAAAATGGTAAGTTGTCGAATTTGAATGCATTTTGGTTCTGAGGAGATATTTTGTACAGTACTGTACATCTTTGATATCTACAACTTACAGTAGGCCTACATGTCATGATACTTACTAAACCATGAAACACATTTACAGTCTCACTGACAGCAATACAGATTGTAAATGTACATGGTAACTCAACTACGCAAAGGATTGATATTGTCTGGAAGGATGTGCCTGGCAAGCAAAACAAGGTTATTTATAGAATTGAAGTCTACTACACTGGTCAAAAAGAAGCCATACACACAGTAAGTTTATAATAATACATTTTATTTAAAGTGCTTTTGAAGTTACCGAAGGACATTGTACAGTAAAATAAGACAGTTAAAACATGTTGGGGCATAGAACCATTGTTAGACACAACAGTGACAAAAATTTCAGTAGACAAAATCAAACATGAAATTAAGTAGAGCCTCAAGACTGGGTGCAATTACTTTTGATATCAATGTAAATAGACTGTATGTACTGTATGTATGCAGTCTGACAGGCTCACGCCTCTGAAAATGTGTATAAGAAGCTAGTTTGTAAGTAAGGTATTGTCTTGTATTGTCTTCTAAAGGATTTTTCTCATCTGATGGCATATTTGGACTCTCTCTCTTAGGAAGATGTTGAGAGAAGACCAAACCTCACTCATCACTGGTACTGGATCTCTCCTCTGCCACTTAAGTGTCTCTCCCATTCTGTGAGGCTTCGACACTACAATGCCACTGACTGGGTCGGGGGGATAGTCACAGGTCAGCGTAGATTTTATTTCATTATACTATTAAACCCACCTTCATATGTCAATGTCAGGTCTTGATCAGGTGTGTTGGGAAAGAGCAGTGTGGAAAATATGTGTCATTATTTTTGTTCTTGTCACTCTTTTTGCACAGGGTCTGGGCCTGATCATTTAGATGTAGCTAAAATTTACCCAGAAGACCACGATTTTAAAGTTTACCTTGTCGGAAGCCTAAAAAAATTCTGCTGCATCATTCCAAATGGAACTACACTCAGTGAACTCTCATACAATTCCGCAACAGTGAACAGGAGGACCCGTGTGGGACAGACCTATCTGTTTGATTTGGAGATGGTACCCACAACTACTTGGGGTTATAATATGCATTGTTATCTGCATAGTAGGCCTAAGTCTGGTGATGCAATCACTGTGTTTGCTAGCTGTAAGTAATCACATTCTGTTATTATATACTATATCTTCAGTGTCTTATGCATTTGAAAATTACTAAACTGTCTGAAGAAACATTTTCAAATATCCATTGGAACAGTAGTTGTTTTTAGCCTTAATTTTTATCCTATTTACTAATTTTCACGTGTTTCATTTTACTGTATACTTGTGGCACATCTGCTGTATAGACTCCAAAGTAAGTTCTTTTTTTTTTAACCCAGACGTGATGAGAAAGCTGGGCTCAGATGTTTTGTGTTCTGACAGATTCACCCCAAGTTAACAACTTTACCTGCGAGACAAGAAATCTCAGATCTTTGCAATGTTCATGGAAACAGGGCAATGACACTAACCTCACAGGAGGCAAAACAAGAACCCATTATGCTCTTAATGGAAGGTGAAAGGATTGTTGCTTTTCCTTTTTATACTAATTGGTGATGTTTAACTCTGAAATACTGTGCAATTCTACAGATGTTTTGTTTACATGATACCCTCTGACCACTTTATTCACATTTATTTTTTTTAGTTCATGTGGGAATGAAAAGTGCTCTGTTGAAATAACTCCAAATGATGGAAAAGCGGCATGGACACTAACTGCTAGAAATCGTCTCGGTGAAGCAAACTTCACTTTCGTAGCTGACCCAAGACACAGAGGTAAAGACCAACAAAACATCCTCACACATGTGCAGATCTTATGCCTCATTCACTTCACAATCTGTGTGTTCGCAGCACAGTGCGCACACAAACTTTGTCCGTTTTTATGTAGAATACATGTCAACAGATTAGACCATGCACCTCGCACACGTATTCCATGTGGCTTCCGCGTGGCAACACTGTGAAGCTTCCGCACGCTCTGCTTGAAAGAGTTTTATTTTCCCATGTGTATAAAGCGGTCTCCAGAGCCTGTTTCTGGTGTGAATACACAGACACACATGCACCACGAAAGGACAGCAGCGGATACATACGAGGGCCGCTTTGGGACATTATTCAGAATTACACACTTATACACACATATGAAACCATTAACCTCTCACACACACTAGTGAAATTCCTTTACATTTTGTACATAACTGAAATGCTCTCTCACAAACAACTGAAAGGTTATGCTCACACACACATGTGAAACCATTCACACTTCATATTGAAACCTCTCACAAACACTAATAAGTTGTTTTTACGTACACTGAAATGCTCTCATACAAACTAAAAATGATATACTCACATTCACACAATATGAAACCATTCAAGCATTCAGGCCTACTTGATATTGGGCCCATATGAAGTTGTTCTTAGGATACATCTTTGGTGATCAGATCACAATTGGTCAGCTGACACACATCACTGTTTATACTCTTGTTTCCTTGTTTCCAGAACCATTGCTGACAATTCGTGTTTAGATTTTTCCACTTGAAACATTTTCAATAGAATTCCCATTGTGCAAAAGACATCAAAGCTCATTAGTGTTTATGATTATGTATACTTGTAGTTGCATGTGATCGGATTGGGACTTCTATTGGGATATCTAACTTGATGGGACTTGATGATATCTAACTCTATCAAGCATGGACCAGTTGACACCCAAGATGCGTTTTCAAATTTGAAGTGTAAACAGGGTCAAAGTTTCTGTATTGTTGCCTAAAAATGTGGAAAGTAGTATTATCACTGCACTGAACTGTTCTGACTGGTTGCAGTGTATTTGCAAGCTCCTGAGCTTCAAAGCTTGCAAGTAAACTCCAGAAATGCCACAATTGGGTTGCAGTGGCCTGATGACGACCTTACATCATTAAAAATGCGATGTGAAGTAAACATAACAACGCCCACTAAGCCAGAAGAAGTGGTGAGTGCTGTTTTTATGCTCCGATATGCAGTATGCACATAAGATTGTTTAATCCTGGTCAAAACAACTTAGATCCAGGACCAGGATAACTTGGTGATGTCAAATCATGCTATACAGTACACAGGTCACTACTTTGTTTTAGAGAAAAGACAACATCTTTTCATCTTTTCAAAGTGACTTTTGCAATAGCTGTCCCATGCAGCTCAGTGGACGTGCTACCGGAACAGGTGTTCATATTCTGTCATGTCCCCTTTTCCCATGAAGAAAGAAGAGACTATAGAATACCTGCGCAGTGTGACTCTATACCTGCACCCCTATACCAGCTATTCAGTCCAAGTACGATGTGCATCAGATGAGTTTTTCTGGAAGTGGGGGGACTGGAGTAAAGAACTCAAATTTCAAACCAAAGAAGACAGTGAGTATGACGTCAGATGATCCTGATTAAAACACATTTGCTGTGTTTTCCAGGGCCTAAAGATTGTTTTGTTTATGCTTATTTGTACACTATTTATTCATGAACCCTTTGTTTTTCCTTTCAGTTCCACATACTGTGAATGTCTGGATGACAGCTGACCACAACCAATGTTTTGTTGTGTGGAAGGTACATGTTCAGTGCATTTTGCCCACACTTTATAAGCATCACCAAACCACAGTCCAAGAACCTCAAGATTCATGCTCAAACTTCATGCTCAAACTGTTGCCATTGTTTTGTCACAGAGGCCAACTCCTCAGCAATGTCATGGAAGGCTAATGGAGTATAAAGTGTTATGGAGTGGTTCAGCCCCACAGAGGTTGAACCCAACAGAACAGTGTTACAATGTGAGCACTGGCAATGCACAGCAGAGGATCTCCATCACAGCCTTGAATAGTGTTGGCCAGTCACAGCCTTCAGAAATTGTGATCCCATCGCACACCAGAGGTATGTCAGAACTTTGCGGAAGCACAATTTAAAGGTTAGGTGAGTCACTTTAAAAGGTGCGATGAATGAGGCAGTTGTAATACTTAAAAGATTTGTACAGCTAGAAGAGTAGCTACCTAAAAGGAATACAAAACATTCCATACATTATGGTGTACAACTAGAAGACTATGGTATTTGGAGGTAATACAGTCAGCAATATCATGCAGTAAAGGTTCTCTTATTGTGTTGTGGTTTCTTACTCACCACCCAGACCTGCACTGTGCATACTTAACTTTTGAAATGACTATACTATCCAAATTCATTTCAGTTCGCTGGGAGGAACTCTGTGTTATTGTAAGAGGGACACAATGAAAGAACAAAACCGCTTAGTTTGTTTTCTGTTCACTGAGCCAGGGCATTTTCCTTGGAGGATAGAGAGCTAGCAATCATGATGAGACTTTAACTGAATGTTACAAAAATGTTTAAGAAAGCTCGCCTTTAGAGGTGATTGCACAAATCTCTTGACACACAACATAGCACAAAGTGACATTTGTGTTGGTTTACTCAAATATTGTTAGCAGTGAATCCATGAAGATTACAGAGCTCCTTTTTAACATGTAATTTTCTTCATTATATTTGAAAGATGTGGACACAAAACGTGTTAATAGCAGTGATGGCAGTTTGGATTTGACATGGGCCCCAAGTCCTAGGGCCAGTGGTGGATATGTGGTTGACTGGTACCCTGTGAAGAGACAGTCTGTGTGTGACATCGACTGGATTAAGATCCCAGATGGCCGTACAAACATTACAATCAAATCAGGTATAGCCATTACCTAAGAATACCATTCTACCATTATCAAAGAATAACATTTAAATAAAGATTATTATTATTATTATTATTATTATTATTATTATTTATGTAAAAGATCACTGAGCTATTCTCTTATGCATAGTTTCACATAAATAAATTGCTAATTTAAACATTTGAATTACTGTAGTACCACTACATTGGTCATCAGATTGGTTTACAGTTTTGACCCCGTCATTCATGATGCGAGTGAATGCATTAGGCACATTGATGTCATAACCCCGAAATCTAATAAGCAACTGTATTTTTAAGGTTCTGTACATTTTGGAATACTAACAATGTCCATATTGTCTGAAATGGTGTTGTCCACTAGGGCTAGAAGATGGCGTGTTGTATAATATCTCTCTGTACGCCAATACATCTGAGGCCCCAGTGCTACTGCAGAGGTGGGAGGGCTATGCACGAGAGCTAGGTGAGAAGTCTTCTCTGGCTTTACAAAAAAAAAAGAAAAATACGCTATATGTGACTTTGATATTCAACATAATGGAATAGAATGTAATTTTGAATTCAAATTCATGACCTACAGTATTAGTCCTTGAGCCAGAGGGTTGGATTGTACCATCTGAGGGTAGTAAGGCACATAGTGATTTTGTTTGGAATGGTATACTACCCTAGAGTTAGAAAATAAATGCTAGCATTTAATTGCATGTAGCTTTATGTGTGTTAGCACCCATTATAACTCTACTGTATGAAGAGACAGTAGAGTTATATGTTATATAGTAAAAAATATGATCAGATATTCCCTTAAAACTTCCCCAGCTGAATATTTACATGAAGACAAGACTTCTTCATATTACTTATTAGCTTAAATGTATTCATACAAGTTTTTTCCATGGTGTGGAAGAAGGTGGGACTTCAGTCCTTCAGGTGTCAGTGCATATTAAATCGCATCTACAGGATGTAGGCATCTAGAAAATAAATAGGTTAGGCTGTTTAACTTTTTTACCCTTATGGTATATAGACCAACATTCAGATAATTATTGTATATTGTATGATGCCTCATTTACGTAGTTATATATGGCAAATGTGCATTAATGTAAATAGGCTAATCAGTTGAAGTTTTGCAGTGATATCTTTTACTCTATTTATCTGCAATAAAATACTCCATAGATTTTGTAATAGACTGAATGAAATGCTATCATATATTGTCTAACTCTAGGGTGGTACACCTTGCCAAAAAACACAACTTACTGCCCTTGAGTGGTACTGACAGGCCAAATTTGGGGGTTTGGCTCAAGGACTATGTTAGTCATGCTGGATGTCATCCAAGTAGCATAACTTAGGTCACTCATTTCAATGTGAATGACTTGTTTTGTTGTTTGTTTGTTTGCCTGTTTTCCATGTTCTTTGTCTATCATATTGGTAAATAATGTACAGTACAACACAATATACAACTCTGTATGCATACAGAGCGAATAATACAAATTTTATTTGTGTATTTCAGCCCCAAACGAATCCCCACACTATTTCCACGCTGAACAAGATGGGATGGATATTATACTCACCTGGGGAGAGATTCCTTTGGAGAACCGCAGAGGGTTCATTCAAGGATATACAATCAGCTATACTCTCAATTCAAAGAATGGTATTCCAAAACATTTGGAATTTCTGTGAAAAACGTGGATTTTTTGTGTCGGTCTGCATGTACAGTATATATTGAAATGGTTATTAACGAAGCAAAAACAAACAAGTCAACAATGACCACATTTTAATTTCTTTTTATTCAGTGACTGTTTCAGTCAGTGATGGGATGCAGAGGCGAATTCCCCATCTCCGTAGTGACATGTATGAGTTTCAGATATGTGGTTTCACATCTGGGGGCTGTGGTGTACAAAGAAAAACTACAGTCAAAGTTATCTCACAGAGTACGTATGCTAAGACACCAGAAACGAACAAATGTAATTGTATGTTATGTGTGATAATGTTAGACATGCTAGACCCTGGTATTTTGAAATTGTAACAGGAAATACATACCCCCACTGTCTCTATCTTTGTATCTTTGTCACTTGAGATTTTTTATTAAGCTACTAAATGTATTTAAATGTACATAGTATTACCAAAGCTATCCTAGTTGTACAGGTAATAAGTACATCAAAGAAAAATAAAACAATTTCTCTCTCCCTCTCTCTCACAGTTTCCCAGATAATTGTATACACCATCATATCATTTGGAGCTGTCATCACATTGTTCCTGCTGTCCACCATTCTCTGCTACTGGAAAAGGGCATGGTAAGGAAAATATTCCTCTATGCACCCAAAACAACAAAAAATTCCTAATTGGAACTTCACAGGGTTCCAGGTTATGGTAAAACTCCAGTCTGCAAAATTCAGGAAACTACCTCACACAATCCTTAGCCGTCAGCTGAACAGGCGAGTAATTTGATAAAGTGATTGAGCTCTTAAAACCATTCATCAAAATTGCACCTTTGAAGGAAGAGTTTGTTTTGTGGTATACATTACAAGTTTGCTTTTTTTCTTTATTGCCTCCTATTTTAAGTTAAAGTTAACTAGTATTTACCAAATGAATATCCAAAAGTTATTTGTACCAGTACACATGGAGCTCTAGAATCAAACTGGGGTTGCCGGAGCAACCTGGAGTACCAGAATCAAACTTGGAATGACAGCTCATCATTTGAGCGATGTAACTGCCGCTACACTACAGTACATCCACTGTTCACCTATTTGATCCTTTCAAGTCATCTTGAATGCAGCCTTGCATCGACTTGCATTGTATTTAAAACAGCAGCCTCACATGGTAGAGCGTGATATTACAGGAAGGCTGGCCCTGCCTTGTGCTCGTTGATTTTAGTATTACTGTAACTTCACAGGATATGCTAGCAACAAGAGGCTTCTGCATATTTTTGTTTTGTTGTTTTTGAGTATAGGCTATAGACATGTCTAAGAACACATAGCATTATTTAATTATTTTGTATTATTTTTCACTTCCTTTACATGAAATTGTTCCTGTTTTCCAAAAAAAAAAATCTTTCTAAAAATCTTTCAGATCACAATTTGCAGCATGATCATTCATGCTGTGTTTACAATTTTCCATTTATTTCACTGTTATAGGCTCAAGGACAAGGTGTACCCAGATATTCCTGCACCTCAGCTTAAATGGTTGGACCCAAAGGTTAGCTGATCTAAAAGCAAGCACCTTTGTACAACTGTTCAGGCACCTTTATAATTGCATAAAGGCAGATACAGCAGGTATAAATGAATGTATCTTCTTCTCTGTAGAGCATCCCTGGCGGCAAGTTGGTGCAAGAGTTACCTGCTGAGCGTGTGGAACCTGTGATAGCTTCACCCATACCGGTCTGTGATCCAAACCTGAAGGTCACAAACTATAGTACAGACAGTGTCCTTTTACCAATATACGGGAATGTCTCAGACCCACAACCACCAACTCCCACACACTGTAAATTCAACTCCAGCATGGACGTCTCTTGTCCTGAGCTGGACAACCCCACCTACAACCTGCTGGTGCTTACTAATGAGGCAGGGAAAGACACACCTACCACCACGCCAGAAGTTGCATCATTGTCAGTCACCACACAAGGATACAAACCCCAGCTTCTCCCGCAGTCCGCTCCGATGTCATGGTGCACTTCTTCATCTTATCAAGCCTTCATGGATGTCTGCCAGGGTGGTGGTCAACAAGAAACTGCTTGGACCAGTCAAGTGGAGAGTGACGACTACATTGCTCTTGGCTTACTTCAAAGTCCTACCTCTGTCAGCTCCTCACAGCCTTTGCTTGAAGATCCATACAGATTTGGGCACATGGACAGCAACTAGTTTACAATAGTTACAATGTTAAAATGATCTTAATGTATTGATGCATAAAGACTGGTACCCCTCTTTTAAATGTGACATTTTAATGGTTTGACATGTGCTTACCATAATAACTGGACTATAAGTTCCATTAGTTTTTGGAAGACTCTGGCGACTCTGACGTTTGGTCACATTCTGGCCGGCATTTTTTTCTAGAGCTTGTGTCAAGGTTCTTCCTGGTACCAGACAGTGCTGTTTAATGTGAATGTTTTGCAGCTTCCAAGTCATTGCACTGAATAGTAAGAATGTGCTAAACAAATGGGTGGTTCGACTGTGGCGATTTCGCAGAAGGGGCTCACGAGAGAAGGCCAGTAGCACGACAGTCTGAA
>JASCIP010000023.1:13643459-13653992 GCA_034783695.1 Sardinella gibbosa | reverse complement strand
TGTGTATGTGTGTGTGTGTGTGTGTGTGTGTGTGTGTGTGTGTGTCTGAGTGCGCTATTCCACCTAGTGCCAGATATGTCGCGCCAACAATCAATCACTCAGCACTGACAGAAAACATTACCAAACGTGGAACCACACTACATTTCTTTATGGATCCCAATGAAATCTTTATGGTGGGCTTTCAAATGATGCAAACATAAAGCTATAATGAAATAAAAAATATTGCTGGTTTCTAAATGATGGAAAAGAGAACAAAACAGCATGGAAATGAGATGGTCAGCATCTTTTCATGTTTTTGCTGGCGTGGGCCTGTACATTACAACACAGAAAAGTCCCCAGGAGATGTAATTCTCAGACCAGTGGAAAGGATTATAGTACATGCTTTTCTCAAAGACGAGCCTCATGTGGGTGACGGGGGATTTGGACAGGTTGATGTTAGGTGGTCATCGCTTCTGTTACTGTTACTGGAGGCGCAAGGACCTATCAGGTCTTTTTTGAGGTCAGAAAAAGCATGGGGCAAGCCCCCCCACCCCCCCAACATGGCTACATATAAATCGCAAGAACACATGCGGACCTGGGTTCAATTCCAACCAGTGGTCATTTCCCGAACCCCCCCCCCACCCCCCACCCCCCCTCCATCTTTCTCTCCCACTTGTTCTCGGTCTCCCCTGGCCATCCTAAAGGCAAGATGCCATAAAAATACAGTTAAAAAAAAACGAACGTAACGAAGAGAGTGCATTACATGGTGAATTGCAATGAACAAATGAGTTTTATTCATGGAAATTCAGCCCTACCACAAAGGCCTTTCTTCACACTACACATTAAATGACAGCCTCCTGTCCAGCTCATGCATCACAGCACAATGTGTTCTGCCATATGATGTGCTCAAATAAAGGAGCGTCATTCTGTCGTTGAGCGACCGTTTTCCATGGACTCTCTGGCTCTCCAAAATTATATGCCATTACAGTGACTAGTCTACAATGATCTGTCTGTGTCTGTGTTACGCCATGATATCTTGTTGCTAAGCTGTTTGTGAGGCTTTTAAAAAAAGAAACAAAATAAAAGCAATTCAACATTATTAGTGCTCTAGTTTACTGAACAAATATCAGTCCACTGTGAGCATGGAAGGACTAATTTGTCCCATTTGCTTTGAATTTATAAAAGATGGGAATGGGAAAGAGATGCATGTGTTCTCTTTAACAGCACGGAATAAACGGCACAGGCTATTACACGGCTCACAAACAGCCATTCCTGGACAGATAAATCACAAGCAAAAATCACTGTGATCATTACAATGTCTGTGGATGAGAGGACGACAAATAGGGAAAAGTCTCTCTTCATCTTTAATAAGGGGACACTCAAATTATTTGCAAAGGTTATGGGGAGAGAGGCTGTCCCTGTTAATAAAATAAAATTCAGAAATAATGTGCGGCTATTTGTGCCGAGTGGCATTAACCCAGTATCCTCTTAAAACATAACAAGCTGTTGACCCCCTTTATTCTGCTGTCTATTTGAAGCACAACCTCCACATAGCGCATAACGTCCCGTGACTATGCACTGTGACCGTGACCCGGAAAGCTCAAGGTACAGTATATGTATGTATACATATATACACAGGTTGCGTTCCGCGGTTCCGTGGTTCCACAGTTCCGCAGTAGAACAGGTCTTAGTAATGCCATGATTCTTGCAACGTAATGCAGCATTGCGCAATTGATGGCAATTGTACATATATATTTAACTTGAAAATAATAAAATCATTATCCAAAAGTGATGACACTAGGAAAATGGAAAGAGACTAGACTGTCAGACTGGAATTTCTGAGCCTTTATGGAAACAACCGGTCCCAACTAGTAGCCAAAACTCAATAGCCGTAATTATGGCCGCAGTGGTGTTATAATGAGATTTGCCATTATGCACACAACCAACTATGAGGATCTGTCCTTTGTCCAAAGTTGCCTTCTGCTTTAAACAAAAGCATACTGATAATGCATGCTGTATGCATATCTCACATTTCTTTAAAAAACAGAAATTGTTATTTGCCAATTTGTAATATTAATTGTGTTCAAGATTAATTGTAAAGAGTTTATGTATATCTCTTAAAATGAGTTTATGTATATCTCTTTATATATTCTTATAAACTGTTGTGCCTCAAAGTGAGTGTGTAATACAACTTACATATAATTCAAACAGAATGCTATTGTGTTATATCTCTCATTTGATATTTATTCTAGAAAGATCCCTTAAAGGTCAGTTATTAAAATGATTGAGAATGACACCTGAAACTATTTTCTCCCAAGTCCTTTCTGTCTTCCAGAAACAGCATTGAGAGCGCTGCCAGTTTGAATGACCACCACTGACTGACATAAGAGAAAACACTCAGCACGTCCCTGGAATGCAGTTATGCTAAAAAAAAATCTGTTGGAGGGACCTTTCCATTGCCATCTGTCACAAGCGCTCATTACTCTCATACCCCAAGATGCCTCTCAGGAGGGCAATCTACATTCCAGACGTTACACTTCTCCTGATATACATCCCACTGCTACCATCCTATGCCCAAAAATGTTTGGGGATGTTTCCAGAATCTTTTCAATGATTAATACAGTATCTATCCGTGGTTTCGGGATTCATGGTGCTTCTTTGACTTTTTTCCCTAATACTGTATTTCAAAACAACTGTGCATGATATCAGGGGATTAATTATTCCCAGAGAGCAGAATTAATGGTGGAGGTTCTCCTCAGTATACTTAACACCTAAGCATTTCTGTGGGACTGACTTTCGACAGCTTCCTTTGGTTTCTTTCCACAATGATGAACAGACTTGGATTTATGTTGTAAAAAGGAGTAAATGTTTATTGTAACACAGGGTCTCACATGAGTGGGAGTAAAAAAATAAAAAATGCTGTTGACAACGCTGTTCAGAGAATTTACCACCAGGTTGGGGTGTTATGTAGGCTATTCTGCTACTTGCTGAAATTCCTCTGAGGCCTTTTCAGTGCCAGAAGCACGGCGTAGGTGCAGCTAGCAAAGTAGCACATGTTTTTCTTCTGTTAGTTAGCAAAAATGCTACATTTCCAGATGTACACTTACAGCGGACTTTAATTGCACAGGTTCTCCAGAGATGACTGACAACCCTGAAACAATCACTCTTGTTGAGAAAGTCAAGGAAAATAAGAAGTCATTGCTTACCGCCCAGGTCTTACTGAGTCTGAAGATTGGGGCACTTTGCAGGGCAGAGACCACAGACACCAGGCCATGAAGGTTATTCAGCTCCAATAGTTTCTAAGGAGGTTAAGGAATAAAAGCAATCAAGAAAATATTATGTTACAAGCTCCCAAAAAGCTACCGGTCAGAGGTCCTATGAAAGCTGCAACATGCTACTCATCAAAATACTGTAACTGAAAAATGCTGTTCTTTTTAGGTACATGTTTACTTGCATTACATCACATAGAAAAATACTGATCCACATTTCAAGAAGGTGGAAAATCGGTGGAAATCAAATTTAGAACTTGAGCTACTGGAATAAAACACCTTAAGAGGCATAAGAAACAACTGGAATACATTCCTGGCAGTGAGACAAGAAGATCAATTCATACGATGACAAAAAATTATAGACGCCCTTAAATGTGTAAATAGCTCCCCATTAAATTATCTGCCGCCTGCTCAGAAGAATATTCAAATTGCATCTGTTGCCATAATCCAGCAACACTAAAAATGTCCCGAGAAACCACCCACATTTTAAATTCTTCTTTCATGGGTCAGCTCTGAGGGAGCAGTAGAGGAGAACAGTAATGCCTTTTGAACGCCACGTTGATGTTTTTTATGCACTTGCGCATATTTTTCAGGTTTTTTTACGAGTTCCCTGCTGTCTCCAGGCAGAGATGATGCAGTGCTCTCATCAAACTCCCACATTATGACCTGTGGGAGGAACTCCCTCTGTTCCTGCTCTCTGATTGGACGACTGTCAAGTGAGAGACGCTTCTGATGCTATGATGGTGTCTGTGCATTATTCTGTCATAATAAGAGTATCTGTACAGAATCATGGCCATGGCCATCATTAACGACACAGAGGTTTTGTCATCAAGTCCCCCCGAACAGGTACATATTGTGACTGATTATCATTTGCATGCGGCCAAGCACGTTTTGAGGACACAAAGGAGGAAAATTTTTTACTTTAACTACTCTTTCCGCTTCCAGATTAGGTTTGGGACACAAATGTGAAATGTGCGTTTTTTTTTATTCTTGACTTGGCTTCTTAAGAACCATCCTTATCGAGGACAAGTGTTGCCATGTGGTCATGGATAAACTATCTCTAGGAGCAGAGTTTGGAGCTCTGCTTTAGAAATCAAAACAGAGCTCTCCAAATGGCCGCCATGGTCACATTGAGGACAAAATGTTGTTGGGGTATATGGACCAAAATAAAATATATGAGGCAAAACAAAAACTGATATACTTTTATATCATAGTATCAAGCAACCGACTTGAAAATACTCAGCAATGATGTATAAAACCTTGGAAATCAGTTCTTACAACTATCCGAGAAAAGATTTATTTTTAAAACTATTCTTCATTTTTATTTTTCAAGTCCTCTACAACTACAACTACACACACATAAATCAATCAATCAAATCGATATTTGTCAATATTATACTAAGAATTAAATACAAGTATAGAAATTATGCTCGGGCTAATACTGTAATACAGTATATTGAAATCAAATAGCTGACTAATTTTAACTTGATCTTTCCGTTAATTAATGATTAATTATCAATTAATTATATCCATTTACATTTCGCATATAGGGTCGCGCAAATGTAAGTAAATCAATGATAATGCATTTGATCAACTTCAGTTTAATTCTCACAACCATTGCTGTATATTTTCCTCAACTTTGCTATTTTGATGAAATGGCGTAAGATTTCAGGGGAATTCAACAGGTACAGTAGCTCACTCACCTTTGCTATTTTGATAAAATGGCTCAGGATCTCTGCCCGAATCTTCAGTGTTTGAGCTGTGAGGATTTCTCTCACCAACCAGAAGCTCACCTAAAGAAATCAAATCAGTACTCAACTATTCAGCAAATATGAGGTGAATTACAGAAAACACATAAATATATGAATATATACACCTATTTCAGAACCAGTGTTTTACCACTGACTAAATTGATTGTCTTTGATGCCACAAAGATACTTGCAGAGTATCTTTCCAAAGACATAATCAAATATAAATGGTTATAAATTAATCTAAAGGCTCACATTCGAGAGAGAGAGAGAGAGAGAGAGAGAGAGAGAGATGAGAGAGAGATGCAGGTTCTGCTATCAATTATCATGAACTCTCCCTGAAGAACTTTCAAACAAAGCTGTGCAGTTAACGTGAAAGTCGACCTCATACTGGAAAGATTTATGCAGTATGAATTGTTCAAATAAACAGGGCACCTGAACAATTACTGCCAAAGTAGCTCTTAAACAGAGTCCTGTATGTCAGATAATGACTTACAATTTAGAGAATATGTAAAAACAATAACTTTAACCTTGACAGATGAGAAGGCAACACATTTGCAATTACGAAATGACCATCTAATCAGAAGGTTATGCGTTTTAAGACCCGGGCAGTAAATTCTCTGTGCAGCCAACTGGTGAATTACGGAACAAGCGCTGTGACAGTGAATTATATTAAAGTTCTGTGAACTGCTCTTGACCCTGATCTCACAACACAGCCAGACCCCACTACACACACTGCAAGGATCTGTTGGGAGAGTTTCAGTCTCCTGATGGAAATGTCTACAGCTACTTGTTTATTTGTGTAATCGCTTAAAGATGTCTGCGAGGAAACATTCATCGTTATAACCAGATCCAAGTGAACAGCCCAGGGCACCAACGCCTGCTGCTCTCACAGGCTCTGCTGTGCAGCCGTCAAGCGTCGATATTTTCTCTGCAAACTCCATTTCTAATTAAACAAGTTGTAAACATGGAGGAACAGGGGAGTCATTCCCGTCACGACACACACACGCTTCAGGTGCCACGGCCGCAAAACTACCAGGGGGTTAAAAAAAGAAGAAAAAAAAAAAAAAAACTTTACCGACAAAAACATGTGTGAAATACACACTTTTTTTGCGCTCCAGCACTACAATCACTATTTGAAACCTTTTTTCGCACAGGCTGCTTATTCACAGAGTGCCACCGGATGAACAGCCCCCGGTGGAGCCGTAAATATGTCCGAACACTGAGAAATTATCAACTACCACGTCTGGCCAATTGATGCCTTTCCCATAAATTCTGCCAGGAAGCATACGCTGCGCTCCATACCCACGATCTGGGAGCGTGACCCAAGCTGTTTGTCTTAGACCCTGTACGGAACGTGCAGCATGACAAAAGGGAAGTGAGATCATTAGAATGGTCTGTACGGATGGGATAGACTTGACTGGCATGGCATCACACACAGACATACAGTATGATTTCTATAGAGTAACTATAACTCTTAAGAAATACACGTGCAGACCCCACATGAAATAGTCAAGCCAAGTGCACAGGAAAATTACTGCACTCAAGATATGATAACATGAAGGTAGCCTGTGTGTTGAGGGAGTAACCCTGACAAACTATATGTCCAGAACACAACCCTACACTTAGCCCGACTTATCACTGTTAAGCTAATTTTAAGTCATTGAGTCAACTAAGCAGGCTGGCTGTTTGCCTTATGAATAGAGGCCGCTAACATTGCTATAGCTACAAAAACACCACAAGCATTAGTGTGACCACATTCACCATCTATTCCCCTTCCTCTGGACTTCAGACTCCATGTTCCTGCTGCATCTGGCTTATCACCAGGAAGTAAGACATTTTGGCAACACGTCCATTACGTGCCAATGTTTCTGTATTTTCCTTCATCATGAACATAACTTCCATGGACATTTAGTGTCTGGAAACAAGGTAACGGCAAAGGAGATTAATACCCTTTTAAAAACTCTGGAATAACTATATGGGCCTAGTGTGCCCATAACTGAGCAAATATTTCAGCAGAACAGCAAGGAGTGCAAAATCAATACAATAACTCTGTATTAAAAGAAAACAAACGACACAATACCATCAACAGCATCTGTTTATCTAGTCTGTGGAGCCAATCCCTTCACACAGCCAGCCTAATGACCCATCCCTCCCTCTGACCTATGCCTGGGCTAGACCCAGTCGGGACGAACCCCAACAATAAGTCACTCCAACTCCAGCTCCAAAGTTACAAGTCAAAGTGCTCCCAGGTCAGGGGCCTTAACCTCCCCAAAAGCCCTCCAAACGTCTGGCCCTACATGCCATCTCGACCCCTCTCTCAGGGAAACTCCACTCCATTCCACGTCTCTCAGCAGACCAAAGTTACCGGAGAAACCCGAACCAGTCAGGATCTTTCACCTCTGCTTGAAACATGCACCTCCTTCTGTCACTCTCCACTTCCTCCGCCAAACCTCTTACATGGTCTAGTAGAGGGAAAAGGCAAGGTGGCTGATGGGTAATAACTCATAGTAATCTGCCCCTACCTAAGGTGCACAGATCAGCGGAAAACTTCTCTCCCCTCTGCGTGTGGATGATTTACATTGTCTGCTTTGGATTAGGAAAAGCTGTAGCATGAAGGGCTGGTAATGGCTTTCACGGAACGTTCATCTCTATACAGCCACAACCACAGCCACAAAGGGCCCGTGGAACAGCTGCAGGGTCTTGGAGCTAATGGGCATAGTGTGCCAATTACCTACTGTACCACGGGCATGCACCCAGCCCAGTGAGGTAAGCGTTTAAGCTGCCGCCGCAAAAAACGTATAGTCATGCTCCAACACGTTATGACAGAGGATCAGTGTATAGCGTGGGGTAACGATACATGGGAGAGATCCATGCTTCAAAAATCTGGACAAGAATGATTGTTGAGGTTTTTTTTTTCCTCTCTCTCTCTCTCTCTAAGCTTAAGAAAACACATCATTAGCACTAATGATTTAAAATGATGCCCTCCGAAGTGAAAACAGAAGTGAGTCTTGTCAACAGGTTTTCCAGTAGCAGACTGAACTGGAAAGCCCACATCTACTACCCAAATCCACACAGTTCATGCATTGTATCCACAATTATGTGGTGTACTTTTCTTTACTTTTGTTTACTTTTATCTTTACTTTTAGGTGATAATAGATAATCTGCTACAGAGCAAAAGCATAGTAAAATGGGCAAGCATACTCCAGGTTCTGGATAGATGGGCACCGAATAAGAATATTCTAAATTTAAAAAAAGTCTACAACTAAAACAAATGGAAGGAAGTAGCCATGAACAGCAGAAGTGCCTGAATCATGTAGCGCTTCAGTTTCTCTGGCCTGGAGGCAACGTTTGGAAGCGGTGAGTAACAACACCATAACCACATTCTTTAAGACTGACACTAAAATCTGACACTAACAAGGAATGGCTTTGGGGGTTCCATGCAATGTCCAAGGCATCTGTTTCCATGTTTTTTCACTTTAAGCCATACAGAACAAGTTTACCAGACTTTGTGTGTGTGTGTGTGTGTGTGTGTGTGTGTGTGTGTGTGTGTGTGTGTGTGTGTGTGTGTGTGTGTGGAGTCCTGTCTCTGCGGGGCGGGTAGCCCAGAGCCGGAAAGGAGCTGGGGGAGTCCCAGGGGGCCACTCGTCGGAGGCTTAACAGCAAATGCTTGTACTGTACTTCTCAAAGAGCTTACCACGCAACACAGCCCTGCTTTCCTATGCGTGACGAGTGCATGGTGTGTGTTTTGTGTTTTTATGTGTGTCTCTGTGTGTGTGTACATGTGCATGTTTGATTGATTTGCTCATATCGAAGCAATATGCCTCCTAATGAATGAGAGGAAGCTGGCAAGTGGTTCATTAGCATGGTCCCCGGCTTTAGCCCAGATCTGGAGCTCATTAGTCCAGGTAGCAGTCATTATCTTCCGCTTGCCTTGCCTGCGTCTCACTAGGTGCAAGATACTGTCTGTCTGTCACCCTTAACACGTGCTCATCAGACGTGGCGTAATTAACCTTTTTATCACCCACCCCCCCTCCTTAACACAGGAACAAGTCACATGTGCGCAGCCACCAGACATGGCTGCAGTTGCACTGCAGTTGCTTTTGAAAACCTGAGGGAGCTGGAAGTGTTGCCTTGTGGAAGCATTTCCACCAATTAAGTGGTTAGGCCCCATATTCTCCGTCTCGTTCAGCTCAACTAAACAAAGTAATTACACTGTGCATATGTTGCTCATGCTCCACTGACTGTTCATTTGGCAAACATGGCGGGAGCCATAAAAAGCAGACTATACTATATGTTGAGCTGAAAGGAGGACATGTTGGGAGCGCGTCAGAGAGTGACAGGCTCTCCCGGAGTGCAGAGGTTTTGGTGGGATGGAGCTGCCTTTGGCTGGGGCAGTGTCCACCCCCCTCCACCCCCTTCCCCCCCAGAATAGAAGAAGTCCCCCTGATAAGGTTCCATCTGAAGAATGAGATTTCATGCTGCCTCCCCCCCACCCCCCCAAATCCCCCTTCCTTCTCTTCTCGTCTTTTTCAACCCTGTTTTTTTTGCCTCCGCTTCCTGCCGTCCTTGTCTTTCTCTACATCTTGCCAGAAATGTGGTTGTTAGATGTTTTCGCGTTGATAACGTCCGCAGAATAATATATGAGTGTGGAGGATTCTGTCATTACTTATCAAAAAATGTTATTTTGGGTTGAATCGAAATCTTATAGGCTAATTTGCATCAGAGGTAGGGTGTTATCTTTTAAACTGTCTCCTTCAAGATAGGACAGTCACTTCATATTTGCTTAACCACTGTTTCGCTCTCTCTGTCTCTTTCTCTCTCTGTCTCTCTCTCTCTCTCTTTTTCTTCTGCAGCCACTTCAAATAGATGACAACTTTTGTGGGCAAGACTTCAATCAGCCCTTGGGTGGGACCAGCACCATTGAGGGGCTGCCGCTGTTTGTGGACAAGGAGGACGGCATGACGTCGGTGGCCGCCTATGACTACCGTGGGCACACGGTGGCGTTCGTCGGCACCCGCAACGGGCACATTAAGAAGGTAAGGCGTCCTCTCTGCCATATTATTTCTATGTCTGTTTGTTTGGTGCCCAGCATGACACTCTAAACAGCACTCGACGGAATGATTGACGCCTCTGTCATTCCAATCCATTTTCTTGGCCATCACAGTCTTTTGAAAGCCGCTTGGCTTTGAAAGAGATGCAGAATGAAACGCAGTTTGTTTGTGAGTGGAAATGTTTTCCTGTCATTGCTTTAGAAAGGGGCGGCTGAGCTCTTGGAGTTTGATTTGAGATGAGTTTGCTCTCAGTGTTTGGGGTGGGGGAGGGATGGGGCGATGGCAAGGAATTTTGATCATTTTTGTAAGATTTTTGAGATGTTTTGCACACACTCTCTCTCTCTCACTCACTCATTCACTCTTTTACTCACTCACTCATTCACTCTTTTACTCACTCACTCTCTCACTCACTTATTCACTCTTTCACTCACTCACTCTCTCACTCACTCACTCACTCACTCACTCACTCACTCACTCACTCAC
>JASCIP010000023.1:12744243-12754361 GCA_034783695.1 Sardinella gibbosa | reverse complement strand
ATGATGTTTTATTTGGTACCATAGACTTCCATTGCTATGTTAAAAAAGCTTACACCATCAAACTCGGCATTGCAAACCCAAAGAAAATGCTATGTATTTTCATGTTCAACTAGGGGTTGACAACAGATAAGTAATTTCCCGAAATAAGGTGGTGTAGGCTATCCCTTTACCTTGTAGGCCTAGTTAGGTCTAATTCAGCAAAAAATGTTGAAAAGTAAATAGATTAGCAGGCTAATACAGCAGGAAATTCAGTTATCCACATAGCATGACCCACTGCATATTAAAATAGAAATGTGTTCTGCTTAGTTCCAGGTAGTTTGAAATGTGAAAAGAATGTAGAGGAATGCTGCTTGTAACATGAAATTATAGTGCAAATTTAGTATAGCCTTGGCTACGCTCAACAAAAGACACATTATAACAACATGAAAATAAAACAGCTATAGATATTGCCTGCTAACTGGGGTTTTTAGATAGTAGCCTGTATAAGAAGAATAGAATAGATTATTTAGGAATACGGGTATCATAGGGCTAGCTTATTTACAGTTGACACACAGTGCAAATACATAAATATCAAAAATCGGTGGCATGTTCCTTTAAAGCTATGATAGGTAGCCCAAGTATTATTCAACAAAACGCTTATCATTTTCTTCTCAGTGTGTTCAGTACTTAGATTCACATTATTAGCATAGCTTAGCACAATCACTGGAAGTACATGGTACCATTACCATCAAGCTGAAAGTGTCCACTTGACGGAATTAAATATCAATTTTGCACTTTGATGAATTTTAGGTCGTTTTTAAAGTGATTTGTAAATACATTTGATAATGTTTTGGTTTGGTACCATAGACTTCCATTGGTATGTCAATTGTATTGTATTGGTATGTCATTTTTATACAATTATTTCGCAAAATTACTCATTAAGATGAAAACTGCTTCCCACATTTTGCATAGTCGTGGTGCGTAGTAAGCAGACCATGATAAACATCAAAATATGAGCATGTGAACATCAGAGAAATGTAGCAATGAACTACGTCATTCTAGTCAGAGCCAATAATATTTCAGGATTCTTGCACGTTGTGGCCTGGTTGTCTGCGGGATACACACACGGATTGTGGTGGCTACGCAACTTCGGCCATTGGAGACGTTGTTATTCAACGTACCAGATGTAGTGTTAAAGAAAGACGACTTAGTATTTTCGTTTTCCTTTTGTTGTTTTGAAGAACATCAAGGGAAAGGAGCGCTCTGAAATAGTATCAGAACGCGTCCTCGCAAACTCTGCGCCAAGAAGAGAACTGCGCGAAAAATGGCGGTCGACAGACGAGATGAAAAAGGTATTTAGCTGACAGTCTTTGTTAACGTTGCATATTAGCCTGTATGCGGAATCTATGATCGAAGGTGGTAAGAAGGAAAGATGTGGTAGTTTAAAAATGTAGTCGATGAATCGGGGTCAACTTGAAAGTGATGACAACATTCTAGCTAGCTCAGTTACGTTAGCTATTCAACTGCAAACAAATTAGCCATGTCCCTGGGAATGGCGTGTTACCTATGCTAGCTAGGTTAGCCCTAGCCGACCGATTATGGTGGCTTGTTGAAATAAAAATATGGCCTGGAGAAGCTTATCTAAGTGTCACACACCCGACAGGATTAAGACGATAGCGAGTTACCCGCTTCATTAGTTGGGTAATTTATCCATGAACATGCCTCCTGGCTAAATAACGTTTTTGATTTATTTCCAGATACGTAAATCTAACTAGCTTAGTATGGTCAGCTAAATAGGTTGCTGAACATTTTGATTTCCTCTTTGTTGCTTCCAGTCGTATGACGTTAACGTTAGCCGTACTTCGTTTGTTTGGTATTCTGGTTAATTATTACTGTATTTTGACGTTATCTGATGTTGCATTGTACAACAGTGGTGTGTTTACATTAATAAGTAAATTAACAGACTATCAAAATTTTGTCCAGCTAGCTTCTCAGTGGTAGGTAACGATGGGGGCCATTACTTTGTGCTAGCCAGTTAGCATGGGTAAACAAAGGCTCGCCAACCAGCCTTGACCAGAAAGTCTTTGTTTGTTCATTTAGCGATATGGGGTTGTTTGTCCATCGGAATGTCTAGATATCTTTTTAGACACGATGCTACTTTGTGTCCTAGTATTTTTTTCTGCGTAACACGATATTCTTCATCGAATTTTAGATGGAGAACTTAACGTTCTGGAGGATATTCTCACTGAAGCGCCCGACCAAGACGACGAGCTGTACAATCCAGAGAGTGAACATGACATCAGCGACAAAAAAGGTAGAGGATGCAGAAAGACTTGTTGTTTACTTCATTATTGGGCCTATAGTTTTTTTTTTCAAGCTGTATGTTGTCCAGGATTTCTTGAAATAATGATCATGCTGTATATTCTCTTGCATTGCAAATTATTGTTTATTTGTTTATACATTATACTTGTTTATACATGCTCAAATAGCTTAACTGGTTCTTTCTCCATTCAAGGATCCAAAAGAAAGAATACCAGAGGAGATGGACAGGAATCTAAACGCTTGAGGTCCTCTGGACACTCGACCAGGCAGCCCATGAAAAGGGGAGGCCCGTCTAGTGGGGCTAACGGCAAGAAACTGACAAACCCCAGGGGCAGACATCTCTCTGAGGAGTTCTATGATGACCGGAAGAACCACGGGGCGAGGGGCGGCGCCTCCAGAGGAGACCCCCTAAAGGCACACAGCGACAAACCCCTTACCCGTAGCAGAGATGCACAGAGGAGAATTAAGCCCCTAATGCCCGAGTTGTCAGAGGTAAGAGTCCGGAATGGATACTGTTATCCAGTCTTGGATTGCCACATGTTGTCATTTATGGCACTGCACAGAATGCTTTGAGCAACAACCCTGAAATACGAAACGCTTGTAGTCCACTTGCTAAATGCGCTTGTTTTGTGTTTAGAAGCTACGGCGCACTAGTGAGGAGAGTGCTGGCCACGCTAGTCGATCCTCCAAGGACGACGCCCAGTCAGAGGAATACGCCTCCGACCAGGAGACGGGCAGCTCGGCTGCTTCCTCCGAGGGCCAGCGCTCCGATCTGGAGGAGGAGGTGGAGGAAGAAGAAGAGGAGGTGATGGAAGAAGAGGAGGAAGAGGAAGGAGAGAAAGGTGGCGAGGATGAAGAAGAGGAAGAGGAGGAGGAAGAAGAGGTGGAGGAGGAGGGCGAGGAGGAAGAGTATGAGATCGAGGAGGATGCCGACCAGCGTGAGGAGGCTGAGCAGAACGACTATGACACTCGCAGCGAGGCCAGCGACTCCCGGTCCGAGTCGGTAACCTTCTCAGAAGGCGAATCTGTGCGCTCTGGATCAGGCTCGGAAGCCTCAGGTAAAAGAGCCCACGAAGGAAACAAAAACAAACGCTGATTTAGAGTGAGGGAGGGAGGGAAAAATGTAAGCGTCCCATCGTACAGATTGACCTTTTTTTGTGTTCGTTTTAGCCATAACCATTGTAATTTATGAACATAGTTTAATAGATCATAGCAAGTGAATGCTTTTTTTCCCTTCTTTTTTTTTTTTTTTTTTTTTAAAGAGTGTGTACTTGTCATATGTACGCTTGTCTAACCTGTCAGTCACAGTAGTGTGATCTTGATCATTGTGAAGCAGGTCATTGAAGGTTTATCTATGGCCTAAATCATAATTAGATGAGTTGAAGGCTAATTGAGGTAAAGGCAGTTGGAGATCTGTCAGGTGTAGAGGAAGAGAGTGTACTCAAGCAGTCTTTTGTACACAATTTAAGAGCTTAATCTAATGTAAGGGACATGTTTTCCCATTCACTGTTCAGATGAGGAAAGAAAGCAGAAGAAGCACGCTAGAGGGATATCTCCAATCGTTTTTGATAGAAGTGGAAGCTCAGCTTCAGAATCATATGCAGGTATTAAAAATGCTCCCCTCGCCCCCCCTCTACCAGTTTGAATCTTTACGCCATTTTTATCTGAGATTAGGTGATGGTCATTAATCAATTTGATATTTTTCAACTGCTACAAGATCTTGTAAACTAACCTGCTTTTGCCGTGTCTGATGAGAAAAAAAAATAATCTCAACCAGTGGATAATTTTGGCAGCGCAAAGGCCATTAACTTGTCCTGCGTCCACTGTAAATAGATGTATAGCTACAGAGAAGACTTGACCTAATGGATATGCTTAGTGGCCTGTGACAAGCAGCAACCACTGAGGGGAATGGTAATCTAAACTCTCATGGTTTTGTCAAGGTCAAGGTCGCCTTCATGTTGGCGCATCAGTGGCAAAGCAGGTCAGGTCACTCTGCTGATCCCCTGACCCAGGCAGCATGTGAGAGACCCCGCGGTTGGCAGCCACACAGAGACCATCTCCAGATGGCACCTGACTGCTGAACCGGACCTGAGCCACAGCCGGGCCAGATCTGGCCCAGTGTGTGTCAGCTGCTGTCTGGCATCTCTGTGCTGCTGATCAGCATTTCAGACTCGCACTGACTCAATGTGGACCAGAGCGCAAGGGGTTAGCCTAGTCACTCAGTGGCCCGGCCACAGATCACCCTCTGTGGCCCAGAGGCCTTGCATGTCTAAGTGATGGAAATCTGGCACTCCCGCTTCATTGGGTCAAATACTATGACGCTTTTTACTTAAATGGTCTACACATGACCCACGTGTCACAGTCAGTGATGTTCTGGAATTCTGATTTACCTTCATGCTAATTTTGAGTTGCCACATTGATTAAAAGGTTGCGTGAAATCTTGTGTTCTGTGAACCCCTTTTAATAATAACCTTCTAACCTATTTTGTTAATGTTATTTTGGCCAACGAAATTGTACTTATCTGTGTTTGTTCTGCAGGCTCAGAGAAGAAGCGAGAAAAACTGCCATCGTCTGTCCGAGCCGTTCGCAAAGGTAATTGGCCTCAAAACGCTTCTTATATAAGTAACGGCTGAGTACTCCTCCCTACCCTAAAAGGCTGTTAGGCTTTGTTGTTTCTCTGTATATTTGATTGTCTGACTCCTCTCCTGTATTTTTAGATCAGACCAGCAAGCTCAAATACATCATCCGAGAAGCCAGGTTCTTCCTCATCAAAAGCAACAACCATGAGAATGTTTCTCTGGCCAAAGCAAAGGTTAGTTGTGGCTTCTCTTCATATCATTATTAAGGGTTGTGCAACCATGTGAAGGATTGACTGAAACCTCTTTTGGATGCTAGGGGGTGTGGTCCACACTGCCGGTCAACGAGAAGAAGCTGAATGCTGCCTTCCGATCTGCAAGAAGCGTCATCCTCATCTTCTCAGTGCGGGAGAGCGGCAAGTTTCAAGGTAAAGATCATCCGCCACTTTCGACTCTAAATCCCAAAGCACAGTTGCTGTCCACAACAGAGCTTGGGTGGTGGGGGCGTGCCTGTTGATGCATTAATATCTCCCCTCTAACGGCCTTGCATCGTTTGTGCATCACACAGGCTTTGCCCGTCTCTGCTCCGAGTCACATCACGGAGGTTCCCCTATTCACTGGGTGCTGCCAGCAGGCATGAACGCCAAGATGCTCGGCGGAGTGTTCAAGATCGACTGGATCTGCAGGTGCTGTGCCGATGACAAATCCAAGCGCTCTCTTTCTGAAGCTGACATTTTTCTTTCTGTGTGATGTCGTATACTGATCTGAAGGTTCTTGTTACAGGCGTGAGCTGCCATTCACCAAAACTGCCCACCTTTCCAACCCATGGAATGAGCACAAGCCTGTTAAGATTGGCCGCGATGGACAGGTGCGTGTGTGTTGGCAGTTCTGAAGTGTCCAGGGAGATGAGAAACTCATGCTTGAATGCTAACTTGAGATTAGCCTTTTACCCACATTAATATCTTTGATGGCTATGTCCCTTTGCTTTTGACATCGACTTTAGCGGTTATTTTAGCGATGTTCGCCTTTCATTTTGCTGTACAGGAGATTGAGCCAGACTGTGGGACCCAGCTGTGCCTGCTGTTTCCTCCTGACGAGAGCATTGACTTGTATCAGGTTATTCGCAAATTACGCCACAAGAGGAGGATGCACTCGGAATCCCGCTCCCGGGGCCGCCCGCCCCACCGCGAGCCCGCCCCGCGCGACCTGGGAAGGTTAGAAATGTTCTTTGGACCACTAGTGCTCTTGCGCGTCGCTGTGACGTGACGGTGACGCGACGTGACGGCGGGCAGGAGCCGCTCGAGTTTCTCACGTTCTTCATCTACACCTTCCTCACGCCGTCGGCGAAGAGGCACAAAAAAAGCCCCCCCCCCTTCTGTCTCTCTCTCTCTCTGTCTCCCCCTGCCCCCCACGTGCCTGACATCCTCAGAGGGGAGGGGGTCGAGCCGCCTGGACCTGCGGCCCCCCCTCACCCTGAGATGGTTATGGTGGAGGCGTGCGGCTTTGAGGTTTAAGTACTCTCAGCCGCTATTGGTGGTGATTCTCAATCAGAGTATTTGCAGATGTGTGAATTGTGTTTTAGATACATGACATTGATAGCCATGCAGTGATGCAGTAACTTCCAAACTTTGTAAACAAAGTTAAGTCAGGACCAACTTTGAAATGTACCGTAAGTGTGTCTAGTTTAAGTTGAGAAATTCACCTTTCCAGATGAGTTCTCACCCTTTTATTTGCCCTAAATCTGTTCCCAAAGCACTTTTTCTTTCAGGAATGCCCAAGGGGGATAAACCTAAGCATAGAAGGGACTTTTTAAAGGAGCCATACTATTATAAGCAGAAGATGGCCCATTCCGTTGAGGGGCAGAAAGCTTGATGTGTTTTAAATGGAGAAAAATGCTTTCAAGAGGAGCATTTTGACGGGACATTTCTTAACAAAAAAAAAAGATGGGTTTACCATTAGATGCATTTGCACCGTAACACATTCACAGTATGAGAGCATCAGTTGAAAGATAGGCCAGTTTGGAGAGGGGAGCCGGTAGAGGGAGACGTGCCACAGTAGCTGTGTCCTTTGTACCACTTCCTGTTGTCTTCTGTTCCACTTCCTGTCTTGCGGTGCCTATGGACTTCGCTGATGTCAGGGACTGGCCCCTGTAGAGCACCTCAATGTATGAACTCTATACATCACGATGGTCAGAGGAAAAAAAAGAGATGGGTGTTTTTTTTTTTCTGAAAGTTTCCTGGAGCAGCTGTGTGTGTGATAGAAAGAAAAGATGAGAGGAAAAAAAGTCCATCTGACGGGGATCACTTGAACTGAGAAAAAAAAAAATCTATTTGTGTTTTTAAACACAAAAAGAAATGTCAAGAAAAAAAAAAAGAGAGGGGTAAGGATTTGGGTTGGTTGGCAGTTGATGTACCCCCATGGTCACCACCACCACCACCACCACCCCACCACCACACACAAAATGCCCTCCCTCCCCCTTTCAAAAAAATGGACTGAGGATATCATGTCATGACATCCCTTTCCCTCCTGTCCCCGCACCCTTTCATTTTAAGTGTACTCCCCTCCCCCTCTCTGACCCAGCCTCATCCACCCTGGTAGGTAGCCAAAGGAGCTTGTTCCTGCTCACCTGGTAAAGGACTGAGTTGAAGTCAGGTAGACCTGGTCCCACACAAGCCGCTCTCCTCTGTGTCTCAGTGTGATGCCCCTCAAGGACTGCTAAGGCCATGAGCACATGGGGGAGGCTTTGGTGGGCAGATAACCTGTTTTGTTTTATCCCCGCGGAGCTCGTCATGTCTGGTTGATTGCCAAAACAAAAATGGACTGCACCATTTCCCTTCCTTCTGCCTTACCCAGGCCGTCCTTGTAAATGTGTTTGTGGCTGTAGACCGCTTAAGAATAACATGGACTGTTTTATGAACATTTTTCTATCATAAATATTTACCAACGTTTACGGTCACAAAAAAAAATCTACAAGAAAGCGGTATGTTAAAATTTTAACCAGCTTTTCTCATTTACTGTAGATATTGTTTTTGTTCTTTAAGCTTTTTTTTTTTTTTGGTTGGCTTTTGTCGTATTTGTCCTATGGGCTAATAATAACCACTGCATAGTTCTCAGGTTTTCTAGGCATCTAAGGTGTTAGTGCCATTTAGTCAGGATGTGTGCTTGTGACTGAGTGTGTCCACAGCTCAGAACTAGTTAAGGATCAATTCGGTCTCTTGTAGAACTTTCTTTCCCATAGTTATCCTTTTAATTGACTTTTAAAAGCACATTTATGTGAACCTCTTTACAATACTATTTTCAGTAGTTTCCCATCAGCTGGAAGATAAATGTAGGGTATTTGACCTCCAATTATCCACTATTTATTTATGCATTAAACTATAATTTGCTTGACCAAACATTTTGAATAAGAAAATAAGTGAGGATTGGTCTTATGAATATTTGTAAGTATTTGTGCAAAGTGGTTGCCCCGGAAAATCTATGCCAGCACCTGCAAGAATGAAAAGTTAGTTGTCATTCATCTGTAAGAAAAGATTCATGTGTGTGTGGGACTAGTGGACGTGCAGAAACCTGTTTGTGATGTGAATATGTGATTGTGTGTCTATGTGCGTAGAGTTTTTGTCTCTTAACTGTTCACCTGATTCGTGTAGGCGTCGCCCTGAAGAGTATGACATGCACAACAGGAAACGGCCCAGGATTGACTATCCACCAGATTTCCCTCAGAGACCAGGTTATTATCTCCCCCCATGCTTGAGAATACAGACCCCGTCTTCACCTGCAGGGGCTTGCAGTGATGGTGGCCGCCACAGTGCCACTGGATCAGTATGATGTTACAACTGTTTGCAAATGAGTGTGTTGAGGTTTCATGAAATGTACAAGGAGTTTTCAAACATTGAAATTGTTTTATATCGTATTGTATTTTCACAAAGATTATATTTTGTAAAGCACTCATGAGTTGATAAATTGCATAACAAAGCATAACAAGTATACCTTTGAAGAAATTCTTAAATGTTATTGGAGTCATTTGAGTGTGTTTTAGTAATCTGCTGTATTGTCCTTTGGTTTGGTTCTCCATTTTGGTTTGGTTGCAATTTTTGTACACTTTTTGTCTCATTGCTAAATGTCTTTCTCAAGTTGCTAAATTGTGCAAACTGGTTCTCTTTAATATCTATGCAGGCTTCATGCAAGATCCTCGTAATCCACCTGTGGACAGGTATAAGCCTTGATGTTCTTGCATTCTTTGCATTTACCGCTAATTTCCCCTTACCTTGCAGTTTTTATCTGAGCTGATGTTACATTTTTGCATTTTTACCCTCCACAGACGTTTTTCTGGAGTCAGGCGGGACGTGTTTCTTAACGGGGTCAGTTACTTCCTCAAAAGCTCTCCCTTTTTCTCATGTTTTCAGCGGTTCTCTGTCTAGCCAAAGTTCCTCAAAATGGCCGTTAGGTTAGGTTATAAATGAAGGTTTTTTTTAACACTTGGGTTAACATGCACCATCACACTCTCAAGCTCTTTCGGCATTTTCCCATGAAAGTGTTGTACATATACTGACAACAAGTCTCAGTCTCACACGTTCTCATTCTTACTCCCCAGTCTTACAATGACTACATGAGGGAGTTCCACCACAACATCGGACCTCCCCCACCATGGCAAGGAATGGTATGCTCCATTGAAACGTCACCATAGCCTTGATAACTTCCATAGTCCTATGGCTAGTTGCCTTTACTAAATGCCCTTGTAGCTCTAATTGTGATGGCCTTCGTTGTTGTTTGTTTCTCTCTCTCTCCCAGGCGCCATACCCTGGCATGGAGCAGCCACCTCATCACCCATACTACCAGCACCATGCACCCCCACCCCAGGCCCACCCACCCTACTCTGGGCACCATCCGCTGCCCCACGATGCCCGCTTTCGGGAGAAAAGGGTGGTGCGCTCCTCTTTCTCCAGCTTGGTAATGACTTCTCCTATGGTGCTCTGAAATATTAGCCAGGCTAGCGCTGCATATCTCACCACAAGGTTACATCTCACTACACAACTCTCCTAGGTCTCCGATATCCCTGACTAACTTGTGTAGTATCCAGTCAGCAAACAAGAGTTTGAAGGCAGTACCAATATTTTCAAAGTTCTCAGAAAGTGTCTACCCATCAGGAAATAAACGTATGATCATGAAAAGTAGCCAGGCTCAATACAAAGTGAAGTAAGGCGAAGGGGTTGGTCTGGTCCACCAGGTTACTGTAATCGAAAT
>JASCIP010000023.1:10138891-10150377 GCA_034783695.1 Sardinella gibbosa | reverse complement strand
CCACTGTTGAGTAGGCAGCGGGGCCCATGGCAGGTAAGGCGATCACAGTCTCTTGGCTGTCTATGGGCCGAGCGAGGATTCCACTGGAAAGCGTCTGTCTGTCTGTCTGCTGCCTCCAGTTCAGCACATACTCTATGTGTGTGTGTGTGTCTCTCTCTGTATTTTATCTGTGTGTGGACAGACACTATTAGTCAGTTAACAAATGCATGGAGCCTCCTTGCCTGGAGGACAACTGCACACAAACTGCTGACCTGTGTGACACTGTAGGCTAATTCCTGAATCTCTTAGTACATTTGAACTGGACCTAGGTAATGGAGTCATAAGTGGGACCGCAAATACGGATACATCAAGAGTTGGGATGCAGTGTAGCAAGCAGATCAGCAGTTTGCACAGTCTCCTTGTGTCTCTGGAGATTCCCCAGTCAGTCTGAACCATCTCTTCGGCTGCTTGCGTGTCAGTCGTCCATGTGTTTTACGTGTATATACTTGTCAGTGCACTTGTGCAAATGTTTGACTCATTTTCACTTGTGTACAACTGAACAATTGAACCTAACTCCAGAACTGGATACACTTCTGAATGAGCTGCCTCTAACTCGTCTTCCTGTCAGCACTACTTGTCTTCTGCGCTTATTGTGGAGAGATCTGGAAATGCATGTGTGTTTTTTTTAGATGTTGTCGTCTCCTGTGTCGCTAGCGGCCTTGCTACTAACTATCATGTCCTGAGCAGCAGTTATTCAGAAGTGTACTCCCTGATGGGGTGGGAGTGGGGACATGGGAAGCAACAAGTCTGACAAAGTAATGACATTTATCATTGAAAGGGTCCAAAGAGATTAGCTTAACAACAAACCTTACAGAATGGCACATTTTGCATTTGAATTCTGATGTGAATAGAAAAAGAAAAAGAAAATGTGTGGAACATTTGGACATTACAGTCAACTGTGGATGCCTGTGCGAGAATTCCAAGTCCACAGTAGTGTGGTGTTGGACCCTTAAAGTCTTCCAGCTCCGGGGGAACATCATAACTAACTAATATCATAGCTAAGACACACTTTTAGGGCATTGTCCAAATTCTCTACATTTGCTAATTAGTTTCCTTTGGTTTCTTCTCCAGCTATATATTAGCTGTATGGCTATGAGCTATTGGCTATGGCTCACAATTACATCATGACTCATCAATTTACCGAGATGAGAACAGGAAGTTAGAAGTAGGTGGAAGGAGGGAAGAAAAGAGGGAAGCTAATTTAGAGGATTGGATCTAAAGCCGAGTGTTCTAATGGATGTTAATTAGAGTACATGTGTCACATTGTGCCGCTTCCAATTGATGTAGCATGTGTGGCAGAGCCGGGACTGTGCTGAAGCAGCACTTCGCCATTGGTCAGGGTACATATCAATCATATGAGCAGATGCCTAAACAAAATCAGAAAAAAAAAGTTTGAAGAACTGTCAGATACATGTGAAAGTTAGCAGAAGTCAGAAGTTAGCTAGAGATGTGCCTTTATGATTCACAATTCAGTTTTTTTTTTCTTTAAATTTTCTTTCAATTTTTACTCACCATATAATTTTTTTCTCATGGGTTATAATTTCTTCCCATACCCATGGGTGCAGTAGAGTGGTAATGTATGTCTGGCCTACTACTGCGGTAGCCTCACAGATATAATTTGCTGCCATTTAGACTGCGCTTTGCCCCCACCTCTTTGAGCCACACCTCATGGCATTCCCTCAACAACAACAGAAAAAAAAAGATCAAGACAAGAAAACTGACCATATGACCTGACATAAGGGGATGTCTTGCTGGTCCAGTGCTGGCCTGGGTCAAAGGCTGTACTGTACAATGTTGTTTTTCCACTTATATTCCTTTCTCCCCTTTTGCTGCATGTGCTGCCCAGAAATTCACACCACACTGCTAGCTGGTTGTTAGCTCTTATGTGAGGTATATATACGTAGAGTATATAAATATATATACCTTTCAGGCTCACATCCAGTTATTTAGTCCTCCTAGTGTCATCCAGAGTTGGCTTATTCTGTACTATGGCTTATTCTATGCTAGCGCCAGTGATTACATAAATCTGTAACCCCACAGAAGGTAATCTAAATATAATCCCAGTGTAGTGCAGCATCTTCAGTGTGTGAGGTGAATTTCCGTTATACCC
Source organism: Sardinella gibbosa (assembly GCA_034783695.1). NCBI lineage: Eukaryota > Metazoa > Chordata > Actinopteri > Clupeiformes > Clupeidae > Sardinella > Sardinella gibbosa. Next base: position 10,148,228 of record JASCIP010000023.1, on the reverse strand, counting down.
CGTCAGTGGTATAATGAATAAAGGGGGCTTTTATAGTCCTCCATTTTGATATCAATCTCTTTATTTGTCTTGCAGTAATTCATTCCTATTGCTTGCCATGCTTTAGCCTTTATATCCGCTAGTATGGTTTACAAGTGCTTGGCTTTTGATGTTGTCATTTCTGCGGCAAGCTGCTTTCCTTTTTTACTATTTTTTTTTTTTTTTCGTTCCACCAGCTTTCGCTTCTGAATCTTAGAGTATAACGATCTTATAGTAAATAAGATGATTATTCATTTATTTTTCTTTTTTTCCCTCCAATGCAGCCCTCTTCCTCTGTAGAGACTCAGGATGTAAGGATACCTTAATATGACCTTTATTTCACACAAACACACTCAGTCTTGGTTTGTTTCACGCGCATCATAAGGAGAGGTCTGAGAGTAGCCATGGGGCACTTTCACGCTTGAAGGGAGAGAGGGGTCCAAATAGACCAAATCTCTTGGAGCATGTCTTTTTTTCCCTTTGTTTTTAATCACTGTTATACCGTTGTGAATGGAAAGTGCCATAGCTGCAGATGAATACTGTAGATGGGTCAGACAGTTAAAACAAGGTCTTCCCACCAGCTTGAGTTTATATTGCTTTGTTTATTTTGTCTTTGTGCTGATGTAGGGCAAGGATTGCTCACCAGGAATGTAGATGAGCAGTGGCTTTTGATAATGAAGATGCTGGTAGTGATTGCTTTTTTTTGTAGCCAAACACACATTCATCAATCAACAGATGCACCTCCCTGTTAAAGTCAAGCCCCTCTCCGCCCCTCTCTAAGTACTCCTGATACACTGGAGACAGCCAGCATCCCATTCATCATTGTATTAGATGGTCTCTGTCCATCTTTTGAATGGGATCATCCCCGTGAATGGAAGGGTGAACTCTAATGCATATCCTTCAGAGACCATGCGCACAGTCCGCTGTTGTGCTAGGGTCCACATCTGAAGGTCACATGTGCACTTAACGCAATACAGTAGATGGGAAAATGGGCACACAAGGTGGGAGTGCTGGCCAAGGGGGTTGATGGGGGATGGGGTCAGAAGGATGTAGGCAGACTGACACTAGCTATGTGGCATAGCCCCAGACCATGAATAATTGTTGTGCGTATATTTATTTTAGGATAGAAAAAGTGGTAGAGCAGAGCCCGACCCCAAAAAGAAAGCCTCTTTTAGGTCCATCAGTACGTCCCTGGCCTCCAGCATCAAGAGACGTAGGGCCTCCAAAGACACGGTAAGGAGAAGACGAAACGGCACCTTCCCCTTTACTTCTCTATCACTCTACCTCTCTCTCTTACTGTCTCTGTTTTCTCTTCATTTCTCTCCTCTTTCTTCCTTCCTTTTCTCTCTCCCTATCCGTCTTTTTCTCTTCCTGTCGCATCTCCACTGGGGCGTTGTCCTTCACGCATCACACATGGCGATTGTTGCCATGGCCACATGTCTGTCAGTCAGCCATCGTTCTGCCATTCAGACGCCATCTCTCAGGACACGCCCCCATGAGGATCCTAGACAGGCAGGCAGGAGGGGTAGGACTCAGGGTTCGACAGGGCCGCAAGGATTCAGACAGGGGGAATCTGGGGAACTGGAGGGTTCGTGGAGCAGGATAGGGGATGAGCACATAAAGTACAGGTTCATTTTAAGGGGTATAAATTCTTTGCTTTTATTTACCTCTCTCTATTTTTTGTTCTTTCTTTTTTTGAGGAAGGGGCAGCCAAAGGGATGTTTGGGCTGCTGTTTGCCCCAGCGCTGTTTTGTTTTTTTGATATTCATGTTGTGATTTGTTTGATTTGACTATTTTTGTCATGTGTTCTCTATTTTTTTGATTGTGGTTGTTTTGTTGTTCCCTTGAATCTGCTTGATCCTGGTATATAACTAGTTTTCACTTGAATCTTGCATTTAGTTTTGTGGTGCATTTGTTGTCTGGAAATGCATGCTTCGATGTTGTGGCAGTTTGCCTGATTTCAATGTGTCGTCCCTGAAATTATCCAAGATGGAAGTCAACAAACTGGGTAAAACTAACCTCCTTGTTTCAACAGGAAACCATCATTTCCAGTATTCTGTATTCCAAAATGCATTTTTATTCCATTATTTTGCATGTGAAATTAGAAATAATCTATTTTGAGAATCCAACATTCAGAATTGTTACAGCTTCACTTAATCTCTTCTTAGATGTCTTCCTATTAACTCTCAATGGTTCTAGACACAAATCAGTTTACTAGGACCCAAATAGATTATACTGTATGTTTTTTACATGTAATACTTTGGTCTTATTATTTAGTACTAACTTTTATAGTTGCCAAAGGATGAAAGGACTCCAAATCTAGAATATCCTAATGTATTTTCTTCATTCAAGTAAGGAAATGGCAAGGACATTTCAAAGTTTTATCTCAAAAAATAGAAACCCTTTTGGAGTCCTTTGTTTCTTTTGCAACCATAATGTATATATATAGTTGACCCAGACTGATATTACATAACTCCCCTAATCACCAGTTGCCAGTACTAAAGCATGGTTGCTGCAAGAGAACACCACCAAGGGAGCACGCTCATGTAGCAGTATTATTTCTCCCCCTTCACTTCTTCTCTTTCTTTCCTCCCTGGCTTTGGGTTTTTGGAACCATAGAGGTTTCAAATCTCCATTTCTCTCTTGGGCTGTTCTAAAGTTGTGTGTGTGTGTGTGTGTGTGTAGACATCTTGTGTTGTTTCTTCCCGATGTGACGCAGGTGTGTGAGCCTCCGACTGCGGGCAGGAGTCAGTTGTATGAGTGTGGGAGATTTGTGGATGCAGGGTGGGAGGGAGGTAGAGGGACTCAAAGCCCAAATCAGACTGCAGTGAGAGGAGGCGCCCAAACCAGGTGACAAATGACAGGAGAAGCCAAGCGACATCAGCAACCAAACGACAGCAACAGCAACCAGCAACCAAAAAGCACTAACCCCCCTCCCCCCCTTGTTGCAGCCATCCTTTTTTCCTGACCCATCGTTTCTATTTTCTTTTGATATCAATGTTGTTCCTTTTTGCAATATAAATGGATATCTATGGATCTGTTAAGTGTCAACGTCCCTACCCCCCTCCCACTCACAAGCCACACAGCTCCTCTCCTCCTCTGAAAGCATGCCAAGTCTGTTTGATTTTTATGACTGTCCGTAGAAGTAGTTGATTGTGGTTGGTCATTAGTAAAAGTAGTCGAAGCGATTGTGTGCTGGTGGTAGTAGTGGTAGTCTTAAGTGTTGTGTCCTCTGTTGAACCACTGATCCACTGTCTCTCGGCAGGGGACACTGTGGGCAATGATTGGGAATGCTAGCAGCGAACCTCCGCAGTGATAATGAGCACTTTTATTGACAGCGGTATTGAAAGCATTCGGATGATGATGCAACTCCACGAGGGCCTGCCAGACGAGCCATTTGGCGCCTGCCAGTATTGCTGACAAACGCGCCAGAGAAGCTGTTTCTCGGCAATAGAGGAATGGCGCTGACCGCCAGGCTCAGAGTGTAGAAGTTGCATCATAAGTTTTATTTCTTTATTATTATTTTTGAATAAAGTTAAGGCAGTGTGAGCTTGTTCTGCAGGCAAAGGCCTGCCCTGATGGTGCACTCCATCCAAGACTAAAACACGGAACAAATATAATTATGCGATGTGCAAAACAAAAAAAGCTATGCTATTTTTAGTATATCTTGCTTCTAAAAAGAGAATCAATTAAAGAATAAAAATTAATTTCATTAGAAATTAAATTTTGGATTTTTGTGAAGGAATTAGGTAATTATGAACATCTGATTTAAACAGATTATTGTAGAATAGAGAATGGTTGTAATTTTTTTTATAATGGCTGAAATATGTCCAGCACGTTTAACCATAAACTTAGTTATAAAAGCTATCAATAAATATGATTAATTATTTTGATAAACATGCTGGAATAATTTGGATAAACAGGCCACTTCTATGGAGTGCCAGAAATAGCCACATGTTAAATTAACACCAGTCTGGACCCTCTGATCAGCTTCACAAAAAACTGTTGTGATAAAGTGCTTACAGGTCTTGTACCACATTTACAATAGCTAAGGAATAAGTCACTGTCCAAAAAGGAATAAGTCACTATCCTGTTGAGGAAGTACCCTTACTATTGTAACATGTGGTCAGTCACTGCCATAACTGGTATCCAATTTTATGGCTCACTGCGTCAGTTGAATTTCTCACAGCACTTTCTGAGATACCCACCCAGTGAACAGATTCTCTGCATGCATCTGGGTGTTGAGGAGGAGACCCAGCACTGCAGAGACCCTCCAGTGAGAATTTACTGTCGCCCTTCAGAGCAGTCACTCCAGGAACAGAAGAAGGAATCCATTTGTAAAGCTTTGGAATCAAACTGGCTTACTAACGATAACCTTATGCTAATCTGTACAACTCCCTGCTCATTAAATATTATTTAGAATGATGACATGGCCAAACCCTTTAGCCTCACATGTGCTTTACAATACGGACCTCACTTTTCCCTTCCTGGCTGTGATCCTGCCGCCCCCCTTAGGTATTGCCATCCAATGTGGACCAGATTAAAGGTCAGATACTGTACTGTACAATATATCCAACCTATGGTTGTGACGCTAAACACGCGCGATTTTGAGACTCCTAACTGGATTGGCTACGTATGACTACAGTAGTTTTCCAATTGGCATTACCTTTGGTGGGATTTGAAGGGCCCATTGATTGATCTGTTCAGCTACAGTATGTGGTACCCTGCATCGCAAGTGAACTGACGGCACCCTCTCCTGTTGTTTTTTTTTTCTTCTTCTTCTCTTCTCTGTTCCCCCCTGTTCGCAGCAGTACCCACCCACAGACATCACTGGGCAGCTCAACCTGTCCGACCCGTCTGTGAGCACGGTGGTGTAAGAAGCGAGAGTGAAAGACAGAGAGAGAGGAGAGGGAGGAGACGTTCACTCCGAACCGGCAGAGAGAGCAAGCAAGAGAGAGAGAGTGAGAACGAGAACGAGAGCGAGCGAGCGAGAGAGACACGAAGGGGAAAGGGGTGAGAGATGAGGGCCCACTCCCAACAACCTTCTTGTCGTCTTATGGATCAATCACAACTTGAACACTGACCCCGAGCCTCAACCCAGTCACCTGACGTCCCCCCGGCACTTTACAGAGGAGCCGAGAGAAGACATGGACAACCCCCCGACACCCCCCCACCCCCACCCTACCCTCCTGCAGGGAAGGAATGTCTCATCAGAGCACTGAAGCTGTCAGAAGCCACGCTTGACATTGCACTAGGCCTCTGAGTCTGACCAGATTAGAGCCTGATCAAAGCCACACTTACACACTCATTCACTCACGTGCACACACATTTACATAAACGCATTTACACACAAACACACACACACACATACACACTTTAACACATTAACACACAGTGCACTTTCAGCCTCAGTTTTAGTCTGTAGATATTTTTCTTCCTCACTTTTTTTTCTTAATATGTACAATCAATTTAATTAATCAAATAAGTTATGTTAACATACAGTTACTAGGCTACACAGACAGACAGCACTGTACATATCAAACCCATACTGTAGGGATACAGATATGTGACTCATTTAAAGCCATTATTGTTCTTATTTCTACAAATCAGTATAATCTGTATTATCCTAGGTGTAGTATTTATGTATTTTTGCAGACAATATTATTTCTCAGATTAACCTATGTTCATTTTTAACATCTGAAACATATTTGCATTTATTGAAAGCTAGACAACATTTAATTTCATCATATACTGTACACAGTTGCTATCTTAATACCGTATGTAATCATTCAATTATAGCTGATAGGATTGCATGTTAACATCCATGGTGCCAAATTAAGTTTTGTGCATTCTTTGATAACAATACCTGATATTCGATCAGTTAGTAACAGTATTTAATAACATTCTCTTCAGACCTAGTTTGAGTCTATAAGAATGACAAACTCTTCCCTTTGCAAAGACACTTCATAGCTTACTGGGATGTTTTTGCACTGCAGACTTGCACAGAATGCATGGTTCCACAGCTAGGACCAATGACTTTGACCCCATCAAAACTAACTGAGCTAGCTCGCCAATAGCAACAAAAGGGGATTGTTTGGCAGGACATAGTGATGCGTGCTTGCATGGCGTCAAACATCACTACACATCGCCCTCTTTTTATGTTACTGCCAGTTTCAGTGGTAGACTTCCAGAACTTCATGTGTCCATCCACACACTCTCTCTCATATACGTCAAGTCACTGTACGTGACGCTGTGTGTAAAGATAACCTCTCTCTCTGCCTGTGGTCTTCTGCACAGTATTTCTCAGCCTCACTTTCTTCTGGGGTGCATCAAAGGGCCGGGTTTAGCATCCAACCAGCTCTTGGTACTTTGTGTGAAACCCTTCACCCCGTGTGGTCATTCCCAGTGGTGGTTTGCCCCTCGGGTTGGCTTTTGCACGAACCCTACCAAGTGTCTCCATTTTTAGAGAGAGTAACTTCAAGGACCGTTGCTTTTTTTTTGTATTAACATGGGTCTGCCGGTCCACTTTGGTTTGGTGTTGAAACAGGCCGTTTCCCGAAGACTGAGGAGGAGAAAAGTCCCTGCTGTGTCAGAACACGCAGATTAAATGCACACAGATAGCCCCCGCCCAACCCCCCCAAACAAGATGTGCAATTTGCAACACAGCACTTTAATAATGGGAAGTCTTTTTCTTTAACATCCCCTTACATTACCCTACTACTACTACTACTAAAAATCTGTACAGTCCTTCATGTGCATATACATTTTATGGATTTAGTTCAAAGTCTATTAATCTTCACATGAAAATTACAAATACTGTAAGATACACCTGTCCGTACCATGTAAATGGTTTAGCTGTTATTTTGCTGTTTATTACTTTGAAGCTTTAGCTGATTTTCATCATTCCAGACGTGTCATCACATCGATGAATTTGTGTTGGTATTTTTGTTTGTTGTTTTCTGGCCATTTTTTTCTCATACTGGCCTATGCATGAGTGTTTTGAGAAAGTTTTTTATGGTTTGTGGATATGTAATGAAGATGCACGTAATGAATTAATACGCAGTGTTACACTACCCACCCTGCTATCCAAACACATGTATTCTGAATGCACTGTACATAGTATTTAACTTGATCATGCTACTGAGGAGAATGCAGTGTTAATGAGCTGGCAGTATGTTTAGAAGCTACATGCATTCACAAAAGCTCATACATACCATGCAATACATGCTGGCAAAGGGATTGTTTATTTGTGGAAAAAAGAGCATAGATCAAGCAAGAAATTAATTTTCTTTGTAGTTTGGATAAGACAGATCTTCTAATGGAACACATATGGTTTGTAACAATACAATTGTAAATAAAATCTATTTATATGTGCCAAATTAAAAATGAATTTACCTCACTCAGACATTGATATAATCTGATCTTCTTTCTTTATTTATTATCCTGGCACCTACACTATTCAACAAAGAATGGATCAGGATTTATGAAAGGAATCATTGACATTGACAGTGCTGCATTAATAATAATCTGGGGTCGTCATACATAATTGAGATTTGCTTTATATCAGAGGTACTGTAGATCTGAGTTGAAAATGGTAAAGGAAATATTAAATGTATAAGTGTTTTACAATGTATGTGAATCTAATGTGTAGGATGTATTGCAACTTCTTGCAAAGTCTCCCTAAGGGAGAATACAACATCAAACATCAACTAACTGGCAGGCAATAATGGTTGAAGCATTTATGTAGGAGCATAAATGCAACAAGGATATTATGGAAGATCTGAGAGAAAGGGATGAAAGCAAGGAGAAGCCAAGTCATCAAGGACTTTGAAGGTGAGTTTATACTTTATTCAGGACATACAGTAACTGGTTGCAAGGTAAACTGGAAAACAATAAGGGCTGATATAAGCCAATCTCTTGTATGAATTATGGAATATATGGTCTTATGGAATATGGAATATGATATGGTTTTTATCAGTAGCATTTAGAGTGGAGTAAAACATACTTCTCTTTTCTTTGAAATCTTTAAATACCATCTTCCATACAGTACATTAGTGAACTTTTGCACTTTCACTGCCCCTCTCTCTGATGTCCTCTTCTGATAAGCTAACTGCTCTCTGTACTTCAGTCAACTGGTAGTAGGCCTATAGCAGTATGAACTGGATGCTTTAGAATCAAGATAAAAGACCTTCAGTGGCTTTTTCAGTAAAGTGTGGAGATTAATACTTATTACATAGACATGTTTTATTTTGTCTTTGTGTTTCTCTTTTGCATCAATATTTGATAGTTATTATTTTACTATTATGTTCCCCTTGTCTTTCAAAGCCCTTTAGTCGCAACACATTCATCACCATTTAGTTAAATGGATTCAGTTGTGCCCCTTGAGTCTCTGACCCTCTACTATTCACTAAAGAAAGTGACCTCTTGGACACTGACCAGCTTTGTTTGCTAGGCAAGGCAAGGTCAGATTTATTTAAATAGCACTTTTCATATGGCAGCTCAATGTGCTTTACACAAAAAGAAATGCTAAAAACACACTTAGGCCATGACACAGAGTACAAATATTAAAATGACAAAAATATAGAGGAATAAAAAGATTTAAAAAGGCAGAAAAAAAGAAATCAGTAGATACTGTAATAGGTAGGTATAGGTAGATAAGGATGGCTTGATCAATAAATAATTCAAAGAAATAGGCCTACTTAATAAAATCAATTTTAAATAAATGTAGAAACTATGAAAAAGGATCAGTTTTATAAAACAATACACAAATCGATAAAACTATTTTCTGTGGGCATCAGTGAAAAGCTTTCAAAAGGATTTAAAACTGGATATTGGGAGCATTTTTGGGAACTAAACTGATGCTGCCTCACCACATTTTGTTTTAACTGCAGGTTTAACCTGAGACTTCTGGGTGGAGAGAACCGCTGGAGCATGTCAGAAATAATATCTGGCCAGTCCCGTTTAGTAGGCTACTTTAAAAAACAGCAGTAGTGCTTTAAAATCAAATTTGTGATTCACTGGGAGACAATGCACCCTAACACTGAGCTGATGTGCTCATTTCTCACTTTGTCTTTGTTAAAACCCTGGCTGCTGCATTTTGTGTTATTTTAAGTTTCTTGGTGGTCTTACAGATAAAAAAGACAGTTACAGTAGTCAATCCTACTGGAAAAAAGAGATTTTTATCTCAATGAGACTAACCTGGTTAAATAAAGGCTAATAAATAATAAATAAAAGCATGGACGACTTCCACCAGGTCACTTTCTGACATTACTTGTTAATTTGGTAATGTTTTTTAGATGATAAAAAATTGATTTAAGAT
>JASCIP010000023.1:9047764-9058141 GCA_034783695.1 Sardinella gibbosa | reverse complement strand
GACCTATCTGTCTCTAGAGTGTGTGTGTGTGTGTGTGTGTGTGTGTGTGTGTGTGTGTGTGTGTGTGTGTGTGTGTGTGAGTGTGTGTGTGATGGCAGAGATCCCACAGTCTGAGGCAAGAGAGGCCTAATCATTCCCCATGGATGCTTTTACTACAGCCTGATGAGCACAGAACAGAAGCAGGCTGGACGACTCAAGTGAGGAATTATCATTTTACTGCCCCCCCTTTCACACTAACCAGTAAGGGTAAGTGCATAGATGACTTCTTTCCATCTAAACCCACCAATGTGTGAACTATGTGACCCTACCAGATTGTCTGCTATCGAAAAGTCCATATTCCTCACGGAATTGATACCACTTCCAAACTCTTATTGCGACAAACACCAGTCACCAACTCATCAGCAGGCATAATTTCAGTCAAATGTAGGCCTAAGGTTCTAGTTGTAGCTAAAGTTGACTGATATATAGCAGAGATGCCTTTGACATAGACATGCATTGGTGGCTTTGGGGAACCAATTGACATTTGACTGTGAGTCTGCAATATTACTGCTATGGCACCACGCCCACTGTCAGGTGAGGTGAGTGAGTGTCCCATGCAACTTGGCAAGAAACCATAATTGTCTCATTTATTAGCCTATGTTGGGCAAAGCCATGCAAGACGATTGCCTTTTAAAGACTTTTCAAAATTGGCATAAAGAATAAGATTATGATCTAATCTACACTTCTGCAACAAAGGTGAAAGGACAATATGACCTAACTTCATACAATGATAACCTAACTTTATTTCTCCATTTCGGTTTTGGTTCCTCCAGTCTCCTGTGATTTAAATAGTCAAATCAGGCAACAGTTCTCTGTTGGGTTCCCTCACTGGCCCTCCCTTTAGAGTAACAGCCAGGCTGTGACTCTTGTTCCAGCCTTGGAGCCCTGCTTAGTGCTTATTGTGCTTAATTTCAGTTCAGGCAGGCAGCATCCTCCTGACCTAGTTCCTCCAAAAGCGGAGGGAAGATCGACTCGAAATGGTTATGTGATGTCCCTGCTGTGCAGCATAACATTTACATTTATTCATTTAGAAGAGGTTTTATTAGCACAAGCTCATGCACATTAAGGGCAGACAACACTGACTAGCCTAAACAGGGGGAAAAGCACACCCAAAAGGCAAAGGCTTGTGCCATCATGGGACACTGAATAGGAGGAAAACAATAGATGTTTGCCATACCACGTTCATTGCCCAGACCACAGATGAATAAACATTAACACCAAAAAAAAATGCCCATAGGGATGTCTGATTAGTTTTTTGCATGATGAGAATTCATCGTCTTTGCTACATTTATCTATTTTTCATAACCGGCCTTTAGAATTGCTAAAAAAAAAAGGGCTAATGCGGGTGTTAACAGGAGGGGACTCTGTTGCAACTCAGGAATCTGGATCTTCTCTCTTGCCAGCAAGGAATTCCCTTACTTAAAGTTTGCTTTGCCCACATATACCCATGAGCTTACCATGCAATGAAAACAAATCCTTTAGTCTTAATCTGTCCCAAAAAGGGATTTTTGGACAAATGTAATAGTGTTTGGAAAAGCTTTTGGGTACTGACAAGTCGATATCGAGTAGGCAACACGGTGGAGAGAAGAGTCTGTTGTAATTTAGTGAGGGATACTTCCCATAGCCAATCTGACACGGAGTGGTTCCAATTAGGCCACCGACATGTCAGCGGCGAAGACAGATGAAGAGTGAAGGCTAAACCAGAACCAAAACCGTAGTCTTGTGTAATCTAACCACCAACAACCACAGGACCACTAATTGGCGTCATCTCAATCAGTCCAAGACAGCTCCGGTCATTACGCTGTTAACCGGGCGTTTGTTTTGATCGGATGATCCACAGATCGACAACTTTCTCTAACCTTACCATAAAACCTTTCACACATAATGCGCGCAGCAACTCATAAAGGCTGGACACTTAAACAAAGCCATGTAATCAGAAGCAGGGATGGTTAAAGGTGTGTCTGTGTGTGACTGCTGATATTAGCCAGACTATCACAGTACGTGCTGCAAGTCCACATTTCAACACAGTTTAGGAGAAGACTCGACGTTGGGAAGTTGTGCGTAAACAGCCTGGCACATAATGGCCATCTCACTTGGCACAAACCGGTACACCTCGTTCGCCCATTGTAGCATCCTCTGCACGCCCCTAATGTTAGTGATCGAGACTTTATTTTCATAAAAGAAAATGTATTCCTTTTCAGCACATAATAAAACAATATGTATATGCACTAATGCACAGAACACTATCCCTCATGGAGAATGAATTAGAGTAAAAGTTACAGTTAATGTTAAAAGAGAAGCACCAAAGCGAAAGAACTGTTATGACCAAGCAGCTAACATTAGCCAATTTATCAATAGCTAGGATAATGTTAGCTGTAGCTGTTAAGTAATGCCTGTCCACCTCACCCTGGTCCGATATTAAATGGTCAAAGTGGAGATGAGCATTTGTTAAAACACAAAACACACTGCTTGGATATTCCCAGTGGGATAGCCATTCATGATAGCGGCAGAGCAGCTCAGTTATCATGTGTGAGTGGTCATTCATTATTGAGAATACGACCAACATTCCCACCCTTAAGTCACCGGTACTGCATTATCAAGGGCTAGCCGAGTTCATTGTGTTCCGCGACAAGTGCTAACTCAAGAAACCTTCAATAAACGTATTAATTTACAAGGTACATATTTAATCAAAGTTGGGTGTGAAAACATACACGCACAAGAACAACCCAGCAGTACTTGTTTGTAACTGGTGAAAATCAAAATGTGCTACAGTGTAACTTCATGATTTGGAAGGCAACATTCATCCCAATTCAGCTATCCTAGCCTCACCGATTTAACGCTAGCTGGCTAATGCTACAATGGCAGAAAACCACTGGATATGGAGAAATGCACATCCATATAAGGGTGAAACAAGACTGCTGGCGCCCGGAATATGAAACCAGATTTTGCCGACTACCTATGAAGACATGGTTTAAACGAATATGCGCCTCTCAGTATAATGCCCCGTTTGGGATAAAAATTATGTTCACTGACATTACCGATACGAGCTAACCGGGCGTTTTTTTCTGACGTGGGAAATATGGAGTTTTACTGGCTAGCTAGCTGGTTAGCTTGCTTTAAGCAACATTATTCCACCGGATACCAGGAAGTAGGAAAAATGCTAACCTATGGCGCTTTTAAAAAGAGATGGGAATCATGAATCTCTACCCATACAACAGTCGACATAAACCGGGCATATTCAAGTAAGAGAATATGTAATATGAATATAAATTCGTGACAATGCACTGAAGAGACTATATAGGCGTACTGCTATGAAAATCGAAAATCTGGACACAACCCGCACAACAGAATTAGCCAGCGCCTGGCGGATGTGTGGCTGTTCCACTGATGCTAGCTAGCCCGCAGATCACCCAGCTCTCATTAAAACCACAACCGCATTGAACATTCAGGATAAATGTAGCATTTTTCCCGTATGGAGCGCATTCCTTACCTCCGTTGATAATAGAAAATGTCCAAAGTCAACAAAATGAATAATTTCGAAACATGAAAATGTTGGCAGTATTCAAAATAAGTCCGTATGGTGTTTGAATTGTCTTGTTGGTACCCGCCCAAGCTCTGGCTTGCTACACTGTTCCTTTCTCCAAGTCAATGAAATGGGGAGAGACGCCCTTTCTCCTCCCATTCTCCCAGCATCTGTACTGCCCCTCCCTCCCTCAAAATGATATCTAGGCCTAGGATTATTGCATGCTAGACATCTTTGGGAGGGAAAGTACATCTCTTGTACATTTAAAACCCAATTACATTTTCTTTGTCTTGATACTAGATATTTGCGCAAAAGGACCAGAAACTCATTGAATTCAGATTTATTATTATTTAAACTTTTGCAATGTTCATATAATCTCTGACTCTGCTATGAGGTAACTAATTTTGTACAGAACAAGTGACTCAACCATCACAGCCTATAAAATATTCAGGCTATAAAATGCACCATTTCCGATTGCATTTCTATTTCTCACTACCCTGACTTTGGCCATGCAACCTATTGTATTTTTAAGCCTCAGATAAGATTGTCAGTCTTAATGAGTAGGCCTATAGCCTTGTGGTATTACTGAAACACTGCCAGATACAGGATTTCAGTTTTCACATGCAAACATTTTAACCTGTTCATTTCTATTCATCTTAGAGTCAAATTGTAGATAGACTCTTTCCATAAGATAATGTTTTAAAGGTCTTTTATTATATCACACTGAACAAACCTGATCTCTTACATTATGAAAGTTTAGTTAGGCTACTTCACCAATTTACCACTGTACAGTTGGATAAGTAGACAACTGAATGGATTTAACATCTGTCTCTGTTCTCAGAAAAAGAGATAGGCTACTTTTTCCAGATCAGTCTATATGCTCTAACTAAATGCTCTCTTTGCAACTCATGATAAGGTTTTGAGGAAAAGGCAGTATTAGTGCTGAATGACCGCATACTTGTGCAACATCAATCACTGCTGCAGAGTTTTTAAAGAAAGAGGGCCCTCTACTGGGCAATTTTCAATACTACTAGTGACAACCTCTTCATAACACAATAGTTTGACAGATGCACTTGTTTCATTCAGACAGTTCAAGTCAAGTCCAATTCAACTTGATTTCATCTCATAAAAATTCACATGGGCACACTTCAACATGGGACCTAACTCACTTATACACAACATAGACACAATTTCCATCTAAACTAAAATGTATTAACACGGCTGTAGAAACTGGTTTTACCTTTTTTGGGTGATGACCTCTCCACGCGAGGCTCTGTGGACTTCTTGGTGACATCAAACGCCTTCTTCATCTGCGACACCTTGAGGCTAGAACCCCTCTCCAGACTGACCTCAGGCTTGGCTTCCCCATGCTGAGACAAGGAACGATGGTGTCTGACATTGTCCTGCTTGAGGTTGGTCTCCTTGATCAGCTCGTGGACGGGCTTGTACCGGGCCACGTCGTTGAAGTCTTCATCGGCTCTGGTGTCGGTGGGTAGTGTGTGGCTCCTTGTTCTCTCAACGGGTTGGTGAGCTCTGGGTTCTGGTGCCACTTCTGTCGCTTCTGACTGTGTGACAAAGTCAGAGTGAATTCTCTCACGGGCACCACGTCTCATTTCACTCTGTTCACTGTGAGTGTCGAAGTCAAGATTGCCTCTCTCGTGCACTTTGTGTTTCCTGTCACTGCTCTCACTTACTCTGGGTTTCATTTCTTTCGGCTCGTCCTGGACCGTGTCATAGTCTGGTTTTTCTCTTTCTTGCACCCTGTGCCTCCTCTCTCTCACGTCATTCTCTGTGTCAAAATCCGACTTGGCCCTCTCTCTGGTTCTATGTCGCTTCTCAGGCTCCCTCTCTCTTTCTCTCGGTCCTCTGGATTCGTGTTTTAGCTCATACATCTCATTGGATATATGCATATCATGTGTGTACTCGTCATCTCTGACAGGGTATTCGGCCACCTCTGCATCTTCAACCTCAAAACTGGAAGTTGGCGGTGATGAAGTCTGGGCAAATGGGTTCTTTGGTTTCTTTGGTACAGGCGGCGGTGGGCCTTTGAGTTTTGCGCTTTGCTCTAACACATGATCCCTGGGGTCATTCCATTCCATGTCTAAATTACGTGACCCCTCTTGATTGCAGAGACCGGCCATTTTTGCCATGACTTCAAAATCTGGCTTGATGTAGTAGATGCTGCTGTCGTTCGACGCAGCCATCATCTCTTCGCCTCTTGGGTTGTACTCCTCCGCCGTGCGCGTGTAATGGGGTACAAACTGTGCACTAGGACTGTCAAGGAATAGACTGGGATCGGGATGCACAGGATTGGTTGGACTGGCGCAGTCTTCCGGGAAGGTCTCAAAGGAGTCGCGGCGTGCCTGCTTGATGTCCAGGAGGAGGTGGTCAATGTATCGGCACTTCTCCTCAGAGGCCTGAGGTGAGACTTGTGCACGGGCAGGTGAGGCCTTGCTGAAGGGGTTTTTGGGCTTTTTTGGAACAGGCGGAGGGGGCCCCTT
This sequence comes from Sardinella gibbosa, assembly GCA_034783695.1. Classification (NCBI taxonomy): domain Eukaryota; kingdom Metazoa; phylum Chordata; class Actinopteri; order Clupeiformes; family Clupeidae; genus Sardinella; species Sardinella gibbosa. The sequence continues at coordinate 9,052,078 of JASCIP010000023.1, read as the reverse complement.
GGCTTTAGCTCTTTGCTCCAGAGACATCTCCTCCTCAGCTCGGGGCGTGATGTGGCGTTCATGCTTAGGAGGTGTGTTTTTTCCTGAAAACAGGTGAGCTTCATTCATCACCTTTGATTCGGGCAGACAGAGTATCTGCGGAGGCGCAGTGACCATAGCGGTTAGATAGAGGGGTTCTTGCTCTTTCTGCCTAGTCGCTGTGAACTGCAGTCTCTCATAATCATCCGATTCAAACGGGAAACATTGGGAGATGACAATGTCGTTTTCCTCAGACCAGTCGCGTTCGTTTGGACGAGAAGAAGAACAATCGGCGCACCCTTGGGCCAACTCCATGCCACCTTCCCGCCGCACACTGGAACCTGCAGTGTGACCCGAGTCATTGGGAGTGTCCTCAGGTGCCTGCTGGACCTTCGGTCTCGGAATGACAGCGGCGACGCCATGCACTGGGTTTTGACCCTTGGTTGCGCACATTGACCGTGCACCAGGCACTTGCTTTTCTCCCATCTGAGTGTCCATAGGTGTAGCCATATCAGTGAGAAGCTCCTGGGCTGCGTCTACTGCTTGTTTAACAGGTAAGGATTGATCTTTCTTACTCTGCTCCCTGTCACTGCCTGCTGCTACCATTTTGACAGGCCTGCAGCTCCCTGCTTGTCCTCTGTCTGACTGGAATGTGCCGGAGGCTTTTGACTCCAAGTCCTCGTCAATCTGAAGATTGGGCCAATTAACATTTTTCTGATGCAGCGTGTCCTGGCTATTATCAGAGCCGTGATCACCATCTGCCTTAGCAGCGGCGTGGTGTGGGTCTTCTGACGAAGACCCTGCATTTGGCAAGTGACCGCGGACCCCAGAGGCATCCTTGCGCTTTGATTGGTTGGTCTGATGAGGCAGTGCCGTCATTTCACCTTTGCCCTGGCTGGAGTTAGAATGCACGTCTCTTTGCTCCATTCCTGGCAGAGTTTGGCTTGTCTCGTCACTCTGGCTGGGGCCCGACCTAAGGCTGCCTTGAGCCCCTGAGCTTCTCTCAGCCCGTAGAGCCTGTGCCGTGTCACAACCTAGCCTTAAATCCCCGTCTGGATCCGACACAGTGGAAAGAGCTTGAGTGTTTCTGGGTACGCTATCCTGTTTAACCCCTGAGGGATTGTCAGCGTTTTTGCACTCAGTGGAACCTGAAATATCCAGAGAACCATCTCGGCGTGGTTGTGCGGAGAGGTGCCGGTTATGGTCGCCGGCGGGCAGACAGGCGGTTGTTTTGCCCTGCGATGGTGCCGGGCCCTTTGGCAGTAAATTACCAGTTTGGTCAATGTTGTCCACAGGAGGTGGGGATGACAGGGGTCTATTATCAGTCCTTACCCTGTGACTTGCCCCAGCAGAGGTGCTTGGCTGCTGATCGTCTGCTGGTTTCCGAGTAGCACTGGAGGACTGGGAACGCTGCTGGGGAGCGGTGGTCTTTTTTCTTGCGGCACTCTGTCGATCCGTATCATCCACTCCAGTTTTGGGAACGTTGGCTATATTTCCAGCTCCCATCTTTCTGTCCTCTTTTTCTCCTGAGAGATTTGATCCAGTGGTTTTCCCTCTCACTGAAGTAGTAGTGTTTTCTTGTTTGTTCTTGCCAGTGCTCCTATTCAGACTGTCAGACTCAGACTGGACAGAGGAGGTGTTGGTTTTGGCGTTGGTGTCCTCCTCTGCAGTATTGGCAGGAGCTGTCTGCTTAGTAGTGTCCATGGCATCTTCACCATGAGTTGCGATCCTCTGAGCCATGCCCTCTGAGTCGATCAGTCCACTCATCACCACCCCTGACCGTCCCTGTCCAGAAGCCGTCGAGCTGTCCGCTCGAGCGATCGTTCTTGCTCCCTCCGCCCGGCCGGGGCTCGTTCCGGTGGCAAACTCAACACGTGCTTTGGACTGCGTACTATGTGCCGTTCCCTCGAGCCTTGGGCAAGTGTCTGGTTTCGGAGCGCTCAGTGGAACAGCTTTGCTCTCGCCACCCCTGTCCAGCCCCCCTTCTCCTCTTCCTTCCCCTCCTCCTCCTCCTCCTTCACCAACTCTGCACTCGGGGGAGGGATTTTCACCAGCGTTGAGGTCAGGTCTTACTGCCAGCTCCCTGACTGGCTCTGTCATGGGGTCAGCCCAACAGAGGTTTTCGCTGCCTGCAGTGTCTGGGGTAGGGGACACCTCCTCGCTGTCACTGGTGTCCCACTCAGTGCTGTACTCCGACTGGGTTTCATCTCGGGCGTCCGGCGCTCTCTGGTGTGTCTGGTCCTGTCCGTCAAGGCCACTGGTCCCAGTGCCAGTGCTGGGGGAGCCTCCGTCTGGGCTGGACGCCTTGTCCTGCTTCTGCCCCATATCTCCTATGGAAAACAGACATCAGTGCATGCTCCTGTTCAACCCGTGGCTGAGCTTTAGGACTTTCCTGACAATGACATGGGGCTGACATGCCATTAGAGTTTATCTACAATCCCCCCACTCATTCTCTCTCTCTCTCTTTCTGTTTCTCTCTCTCTCTCTCTCTCTCTCCCTCTCTCTCATTCTGCATTTCAGGAATGTAGTGGTGTCTATAATTAAAAAAGGCTCTCACTGTAGTGAGTCAGAGGGCCAAAATGGAAGCAGGACAACTGGAAGAGAAGATCTGTCACTGGGTGCGAAGGTCACATCCAACTAGAAAGGAGAGAGAGAGAGAGAGTATATATACTGTATATTTATATATTTGGCTACCAAATATACTATAGCACCTAATAAAGAAATTGCTAACCTTACTATGAACCCAAAGGCTGTGCAGTCAAAGAAATTCCTCTACTTATAGATACATAATCAAGACTGTCACTGAAAATTGTAATGGCCTGGCAAACCTGAAGATTATAAATTGACCTCTGCTAAGACTATGTCTTAAAATCATGGCTGATTGTTAAAGAAAGCAAACATCAAACACATATGGATTTGGGGCGGCCAGGCATTGGCTATTTTTAGTAGAAGATTTAATAGATTGTCCACTGTAAGGTCAGTGAAATGCAGAAGTGTACAGACACGCTTCTGGAATGTATGTCAGAATGCCGGACAGAATTCCAAGTGATACAACTGCAAAACACTTTTACTTTATTTTAATAATCATTTTAAAATTAAATTTGAATACAAATTTCAAGCAGTTGAAAATCTGTTTGCCCATTTTAGTTGAAAAATCCTGTAGCCTAATGCCTGACATATTCTTCTGAGGCCAAATCATCTGGCTAGCGGGTAAATTCAGCATTTGTGTACTGAAAACCATTCACTGAAGTGTTGCCAAGACATAGGCGCCGGCATGTGATACATTCATTCATTTCGGTGGGTGACAAGAGACTGAGGACAGAGAGAGTCGCTGGGGTCCTTGACCCTGTTGGTCTATCCAGCTCAATGCCTCTTGTTCTATTCTTGACCTGAATGGTGTTGAAAAGCTGTTATGACCCTTACCATGTTTACCATTAGAACACGTTTAAAGTCTAGAAAATGGTTATATTTGAGTCAAAGGTGGAAATAAATGGGCGATAGCCTGCTAAATTATTTCTTCTCCATGTGATGTAAGGCTCTAAGTACACAATGTTAGATCATAAATCTAAGTGGTTATTTTAAGGTGTGGGTCCACTGTCTGCCATAATGACAGCAGCTGACAAAAACATCCATAACAACAGTCTGTTGTTAGGTGCCCCCACCCCCACCCCCTCTCTCTTTGGCATAGGGGTTTGCCATGGCCACATCCTGTATTAAACGCCAAAACACAGTCTTACAGACTATGAATGTATGTATGTATGTATGTATGTATATGTTCTGTATGTATGCAATATAAAGTCTTCGGACAAAAGCACCTATATATTAGTCTTTGAGTGTCTCCCTCTTTTTCTCACTATTCAGCTTTTGGAGTTTACCCACCAGGCAAAATGCAATCACAAACAAAAAAAGGCACAGATGCCCACTTTCCATTGTCGTAACACATCTTCCAATAGATTGGAGATTATTGGCTATGAAGACAGAAGATTTTTTTAACACTGTTTTTTATTTTTTTTTTGCTCCTACACCCTGACTCATGTCAGCATTTTGGTTCAGATTCTTAAAAATGGACCATAGGGGTTTGTCACTTGTGAAAAACCCAGTTGTTACTGGTGCTTAAGATTGAATTGAATTTTGGCAAACGCCTGTCCCTAACCAAGGAGGAGTTGTTGACTCCTGAAGCAGTCTGTCTTTCTCCCATTATCTTTTTCCTCTTCCCCAGTCCCCATACACACACACACACACACACACACACACACACACACACACACACACACACACACACACACACACACACAC
>JASCIP010000023.1:8621743-8634366 GCA_034783695.1 Sardinella gibbosa | reverse complement strand
TTGCCAATTGATGTGTTTACACATGGTGTATTGGGAGAGAGAAGAAAAATCTTCACAAACCCCTAAACATCATAAAAATAGCATTCTGCCTCTATACTGCACTGTATATCTCAGTCAGAAAAAATACATTTAACTTAACAAAAGATGCACCTCTTCTTTCCTTTTTTTTTAAAACTACAGTGACTGTTGAGGTGAAAACACACAGGAAAAGCTGTTGAGAGAAACTGTGTAGTATTGCAGGCCATTGACTAACTAACTATTTCTGCTGGCTCAGAGCAGCTGCTACTGCAAGGAGAGGCTTTAAGGAGAGTCTGGTCACCACGGAGATACCGTAAGGGGGAAGAGTGGGAAGAGTGGTGGTCAAGGAGAGGCTGCCTGGAGACGGGTAGCTAAGGAGCGACAGCTAAGCTAAGAAGAGGGCAGTAGAGAAGAGACAGGATGGTTATATGAACAGACGTGCACCCACAAACTTATCTACTGCTTGAGCAAGCCAAAATGTTTTCTCCAAGATGTGAAATGCCGGGCATTGCATCATTCAGAAACCAACCACGCTGTACAGCGAGAGCCAGATAAACAACCTAATAAACGGATCATTGATTTATAGTTTATCATATGCATGGGTTTTTATAATTATAGCTCTCTTGGCAGTCACACAAATGCTGAATGTCCTTAATTTTACCCAAGGGGTGACTCGTGGCGGCAGACCCAGCAATCTGGAGTCTATTTCTTTGCTATATTTTCTCTCAGATTTCGGGTCAGATTAGTCTACAGTGGCAGGCCATCTGTTGTTGTATTATAACAAACCAGTCCTTTTCACAGATACAGTTCTGTGAAAAAAAGACATTGCAAGCGTGAAAATGTAGCCTGTGTTGTTGTAGTGTAGTATCACTAGTAGGTTACTTTCTTATTGAATGCAAACAAAGCCATTAATGTTATGACAAAGTACAAAACTACGCATCTATCTATCTATTTATCTGTCTATCTACCTATCTATCTATCTATCTGTAGTACTTAACACTTTTCTATTATTACCTCTCTCAATATATATAAATAGATGCATCACATATCGATTCAAGAGAAATTTAAGTTTATGCCTCTTTAGTAGTTCTAAAGGGTCAATGAGACTCATGAAAATACATAGGCCTAGTTCAAACAGCAGTCAAGAGAGCATTCAATGGCGGTGCTACTCAGTCCCACCATATAGATTCTGGTGCTACTGTGGTAAATGCTGCCCCTAGTGGAGAAAATGACTTAGTCGCACATACATCATTATTATTATGGGCCCTTTGACATATAATGAGGTCCAAAACATTGGGAATAAAACAAAGAAATAAACTTGGCGTGTCCGGCTATTATGACATTTTAAACCTTCGATTACAAAGTAAGAAAATCATTAAAAAATATTTTGGAATATATCTACACTTGAGCTGTTAAAAATGTGTCAACTTTACTTCGCTTTTTTGAGGTAATTGCAGTTTTACATCATTAGATTTTCAGTTGGCAGTGTGATTACAAATTAAGATAAAATTGAATTTGGAATTGAAGTACACTCTGTACCTATGTACAGTAGATATTTTTAGACCTTTACTTGAAAAGTACTCTGGTTTGTGACTTGAACTTCAACCAATTCTCTAAGTTTCTTAACATTTTTTATAAACTAATTTTTAAGTAATTTTCTGCTATCTGTACTTTTACTTAAGTGGAACTTTCAGTACTTTAGAACACAGGAAGAATACAAGCATTTCCCTCACCAACCAGAATGCCAATCAGTGACCAGCAAATGGCAGAGGCAAATTTCCCAGTAGAAAGTAGTCAGACTCTCTTTATCAAGTGGCTCATGTTAAACAGGCTACAAGAGACATGGAGACAGGCCTGATATTCAGGATGCACATTAGACATTTTTCTTTCAAGTCATACTGATGATGAGATACACATGCTTTTACTGGTGCATAATGGTCCCTTGGCCTTTCACTGTAGTTATAAGCCCCTCGCTCAGCCTTTGGCTCTAGGACCTGGGCTGTGGGAACACAGTATCTCGCAACATGACTTTCCAGGGAGAAACTAATCATTTTGAGTTGTACAATAAACTCAACTTCCACATTGTGTTCCAGCCTAAGCAGCTGTTAAAACCTTCAACCAACACCTTTGACATCCAATATATTCTCTCAGACATTGTATGTGTCCTGGGCAAGTTTCTCCAATTTCTGCACAATCTTTTACATGGGTTTGTGTGTTGTAGTCCTCCTCTTGTCATGAGGGGCTTTTCTCTTTTCTCTCAAAACTCTCCCACCACAGCATACGTTTTCTCTAGCCCTCACGAGGCACTAACTGGAAGTGGGGAGCGGTTTCTGCTTCCTCTTGCTGTAACATGCTGACCTCATAACTGCTGTGCAATGCCTCAGGAGGAGGATGGGTCATTTTTGGTCAGTGCTGTCATGGTGCCATGGATTTTTTTTCTTCCTCGTGCATAGTCAAAGTAAGCATGATACAATATGGTTGAAATCTGTGTGTATTTATATCAGCTGGACTTGGGGAAATGTAGCCTATTTGTTTTCATGAGAGTAGGCTGTGGCCAGCTTCTTCCCATTTCAGTGTAAAAGTGGATTTTTGGATGTGTGTTATTTAGACATATTCACACAATTCTCAGGTATCCAGAAAGAACTTTTTTCCTTTTCTAATCTGCTGTGGTTTAAAAGTTTTGGAATAACATGCTTTTAGACAAATATTTTAAAGCTTGAGAATATTATATTTGTGGTTTTATAGGATCTATTTTTACTGTATCTGTATATTTTCGCATGGATTTTCATTAAATCTAAATAAAAACATGGGCTATTTCTTCAGGGAGTTCTTGGATTTCAGAAAGCTCATATAGTTTTCCTCAGTGTGTTCCAATAATTCCCCTTCCTGTGGTTTGCACTGAAAAAGATATGGACTTCTACTATATTCACATTCCGTCTGCTCTGTATCTATTTTGATCGACGCATACCAGGGTCACAGCAAGACAACCACAGTGAGTGGAGAGCCATAGGTACAGACCATCTTAGTGGCTGTTGGAAAAAGATTTTGCAAGGATATACTCCATGGTGACTACACCACAGAAGAAATACAGACCTGTCTCACTCTAAATCTAATGTAGATAAAATTTCACATTAAAATGTCCATCAATTTTAGGTTACATCACACTGGCCTTGCGTGGCAAATAAAATGGTATGCACACATATGTCGGTCATGTATTTCCAGTATTAGTTTACAATAAGGAACATAATTCAACATTTTTATTGGAGAGAATGAATATGTTATATTGAAGAATGTTCTATTGGAAACTAGTGGTCATATTCCAAAAACGTCCTCTGAAAGTAGGCTGCATGGGAAACCTTATCAGTATACAGAGATGCTTTGAGATGCTCAGAGGTGTCTTCCTGCTTTTGCATGGCTCCCTCTGCAGGATGCAATGATTATTGAGTGGCCCAAAGAAATATTGGTGTGATGGTTCAAGCTAAAAACCCATCAGAAAACCTCCCGATAACCTTGGGACCATTGAACAGCACAGGCTTCTAAAACAACACTGAAAAAAACATACCCTACCGTATGCTATGAAGAGTAGCTATAGCCTATAAAAACTTGAAAAGACCATTCTTTCACAATAAAAACTAGCCTAGCCTACTTTAATCGACTTTAATTAGAATTTGACAAATAATTTTTAAATTCATTTTAATAGACCTAACCTTGAAATCATCAAGTATTTAAGTTGCCCGATGGAAATACTTCAGCATTTTACCATATTCTACTGCGGTAAAACTACTTGACGGAGGCAGGACAGGCCACAAATTGGGCAATTTCCGTAACAAGAGACAAAAGACTATTTCTGAATATGTCACCGGAGCATTCAAAGAAACCTCTCAAGAAGTCACAGGACTAAAACTATCAAAGTGCGCCCTCTAGTGGCTAATGAACGAGCTCTTGTGGAAAATACGATTCAAAGGCTGCCATTGTGCATTCAACATGAAAACCGGTAGCGTTGGTTTAGCAAACTGAGTAAGAAAAATAACACGAGAGAACAGCAGCTTTATACCCTCTCGGACTATTCATTCATTCATTCAACACAGGGTGAAAGCATCCGACCAATGACACATAAAAACAAAGGCTATCAACACATATTAGGCGTAGTGGTGGTGCCACAGATTTGAATGCCATGTTCTCCATTCATAGTTTATATGTACCTCTGTCCCAAGGCACCATAATGACATAATTACCTAAAGAACGTTGTCATTATGGTCTGTTGAAGGGTTAGGTGTGAAAATAATGCCAAAGGCAACTACCTTATTGGCTGTATAAGAAGGACCTTCTCCATCATACCCACACAATCATTCTTAAAAACATCATGTATTTTTTTATGTTTTTAATTACAACAGTGAGCAAAATGTAGCCTATAGGCTATGCATATCTGTATTGCACAATACAATATAACAGAGGGGCTTTTGTTTCGACTTTGTGCTGGCATGAACATGTAAAAGCAAAACATGAAATCTGAATACTTTAAAGCAGGGGTGGCCAAACTTGCTCAGCCAAACTTTGCTCTCACCGACTCACGCCAAGAAATAGAAAAAAAAATGTGTAAAAGATGTAATGTGTCCCATTGTTACATTAATTATATTAATCAATTAAAATTATATATCCATCACACATCATAGTTCCAGTACTTCAGTACTAGCTGGTACATTAGATGGCTTGCAGACGCCTTTTCACTTGAAACTGGTTAAAAATTAGATTATCAATTTTGCATTGGCCCCTGGAAACTTACATTTTTAAAGTATATGGCCCACAAATAGAAAAGTGCAATCTAAAGGCCCAGTTGTGCTTTCACTAAATTGAAAATTTTCATGTTTAATTTAGTTTTTATTGCAAAGCAGTAGTTCCACATTTTTCTTACGGTAATTTATAATGATACTTTTTTAAAAAAAACAAATTAGACTTACGATCTGTAGTTTCTTGACAGAAATACAATTAGCCTAGTCTTTAGAAAGTCTGAGTTTCACCAAAAGGTCTCTGGTGACAGGGACAGGGTCTGTCTGTCTCTCTAGGGATTCCCTTGTTATTGTTTTCACAGTGAGACTACTTCATTAAAATGTGACCCTATCTTATCCCTTACCTATGAGGCAATACTCGGAGTGTGCAAAGAATCTGCTCACAACCTGGATAAGCAGGACAGACTGGTTCTCACCATTGATAGAAACATCTGTGCATCTGTGAGCATTGGTTGGGGGGGGGGGGGGGCTTTACCGCAGTTATCAGACAGATGTCTTCATTCCACCCATCTGAAGTGTGCGGGATCTCAGAGAACCTGTTCAACTTGTTATCGATGGGGTGCACACTTTATATTTTGAGTGAGAATATTATTGATCCCACAGGGAAATTAGTACACAGCATTTTAATCATCTGTGATTTTGACACATCTGCGCACGAGGACACACACACACACACACACACACACACACACACACGCACACACAAACAAACACAAACACACACAGCATACGATGTTCAGTCACTTTCCCTGCACACGTTGAACTGGCCACCCTTCAGATGCCCTAACCAGTAGGCCACAGCTGGGTGAAACCATGGTAATTTGTGTGGCCAAAATTACTGCCCATAGGCCTATATATTTTCACTGCCCATACATCTTTTCCCTGGGAATTACATTTGCATATCTGGTGCAAAGAATACCAGACACCGGAAAATGGAATTTTACAGTGACAGCACAACATCTTAACTTCCGGCATCCCAGTATGGAAGTATGGAAGAACTTTTTGAGCGCAATGAACATGACATCACTGACTAAGAATGTCAGGCATTGCCCTGGAGTGCACTGATGGTTTTCACGTAGCCTACTATGGTGTGCAGTGTTGTCATGTGCAGAATGTCAACATTGTCATCTTGATTGTTACTTCATGAAGAATACATTATTAAAAATAGGCCCATATGAGTAGTGATGATGAGTATTGAGTAGTATGATCTTTAATCATAACTACTATAAATGTCACTGTTTTAAACAAAACAAAAAAAAAATAAATGACATGACCTATTCTTCAAACAAAAGACATCAGGATTTGGTGCAGTAGGTCTTTCTCCTTTAAAAGATTGTGCTTTAAAAAGACAGTGGTAAACAGCATACAGCAGGAACAAACAATCTCCACACACTTCATGTAGCCTACCTGTAGTTTAAACACCCATCAGTTCTTGTTCCACGTGACATTATTTGTTCGACTGTCAATCTTTCAATAGAAAACCATCCAAAAGTCCTCAGGAGTTTCATCGTTTGTTCATCGTTCAGGCTATTTTCAGGGTGGGAACCATTATTGGAGGCAAGATCTAGCAAGTACAAATGATTGAGACAAATGAAGAGCTTAGTAGTTGCTGCAGTCACACCCAAGACAGAAAGGAAGACAGTTATGTAAATGATGGTTCCATGCATGAAGTCTGGGCTCACATTTTTCACCTGTTCACTTTCACACAGATCCACTATCAAATTGTCTGTCAAATGTGACCATTGACCTACTATAAATAAATGATTGGCCTATATGTAAATAAATGTTACCAAGGCCTACTTACTTTAGCTTATTTCGTTAAATAGCCTACAACTGTGGGGAATCTCAAAAAGGGTAGGTTCAGTGTTCAGAGACACATTTGAGCGCTCTTTATTTAAATGAATATTTATTATGGAAGATTTCAAATTTCACAGAACAGTGCGGAAGTTCAAAAACTCGCCATTGATGTAGACTGGAATCATGCAGGACCACATTCCTCTCATAATTTCTTACTGTGTGTGCAAAGCGATAGCCAATAAGAAGAGTTTCGGTTATGTGCCGGAAACCAAAAGGTTCACACCCTCTGGGAGGAGACACCTGCTGAGGCGACAATAAACTTAGGCACATCAGCATCAGGTGAGTCATTCAAGTTAGGCGAAGCAGGAAGGAGAACACGACTGGGAGGTTGAAGAAAACCAAATTCAAGGTAAGGGTGTTTCCTTTTGTCGTGTTATTTTGCGGCAATTTTTCGCGATTTTGGAGAAGCCTACTACTATGCTTGTGCGCTGGGATTTTGTTTGGTTGAATATTAATTTTTTGGAAGGTGCTTTCTATGGATAAAGATAGCCAAAGTCTCCTGTCTTGATTGGGAACCAGTACTCATTAACATTGATTGCGAATATAAAGAACTGTTAGTTTAATAAGACTGAAGAGTTACCGTGTTGGTTGGAATGTTTATGTGGGCAAAAAATCTTAAAATGGCTTGTGCACGTTAAGCTCTTAATTTAGTTTCTGTGGGCCTGTTCTAGACCTACTGTATCGGGGACGACAGCCGTGGTGAACTGTTCTTCTGATTATGTTTTTCCCACAGAAATCAAAGCAACACAATGGCCTCCAACTCCTCCTTGACATACCATACTATGTACGATCAGTGGCTCAAAGAAGCAGGTACGTCTTTGCCATGATGGCCTATGTCTGTGTCTATTGTCCCATCCATTTGAATCTTCTCATGGGATAACCTTAATTAACCTTAGTTATCAACATATCCACTTTTTCTTTTAAGATCCACGAGTTGGAGACTGGCTGCTGATGTCCTCTCCAGTCCCTCAGACGATCATCATTGCATCTTACATCTATTTCGTTACGACTTTGGGTCCGAAGTTAATGGAGAACCGCAAGCCCTTTGACCTCAAGAAACCTATGATTGCTTACAACTTCAGCATAGTTGCTCTCTCCTTGTACATGATCTATGAGGTTTGTCATGGTTGTCATTCAGATGGCCTACTTATGCCTATTTTAAGAAAAGTAATTTTTAGTTGCATTTTGGTTGTCTGACTTGTATTCTTTTCCCTTCCAGTTTCTGATGTCTGGTTGGGCGAATGGATATTCGTACCGGTGTGACCTTGTTGACTACTCCAATTCTCCGCTAGCACTGCGGGTAAGAGATTCTGGTGATGTTAACTGGCTTTGGGAATAGATTTGGAATTGTAAGGAGGGACTGACAATTTGTTTTAATGCATGCTAAATTTTGTGTGTTTAATCCTGCACTTTCTTCCTCACCTGTAGATGGCACGGGTCTGTTGGCTCTACTACTTCTCCAAATTCATTGAGATGCTCGACACTGTAAGTTATCCCTTTGTGCAGCTATACATGCATCTGCAATTGTCTACTTGAAGCATTATGAGTGATTTGATGTCTTATAAATTGACTTTGCTGTCTCTGAATGTATTTTGTTCTACATATAGATCTTCTTTGTGCTTCGGAAAAAGAACAGCCAGGTCTCTTTTCTTCATGTCTACCATCACTCAATCATGCCCTTCACATGGTGGTTTGGCGTCAAGTTTGCTGCAGGTACAGTTTCAGACATTTTAACTATTCATAATTAACAAAACTTTACTTGAATAATTTATTTCACTAATCTGCCCAGTTGGTGTTTGAGCACTTGGTCCTGCGTGTACTTGTTGTGGTGTCCTCAGGTGGAATAAAGCATCTGCTCTTTTCCAGGTGGTCTCGGAACCTTCCATGCCCTGGTGAACTGTGCTGTGCATGTCATCATGTACTCCTACTATGCTCTCGCAGCCTTGGGTCCAGCCTATCAGAAGTACCTGTGGTGGAAGAAGTACATGACCACTATTCAGCTGGTATGTTCACTTTAACTTTAACAACTGATAAGGTTTCAGTAGCTATTTAGAAACGCTGTGGGTGTTAAGTGCTGGTTTGTGATCTTGTCTAATTTGTCTTCACAGATTCAGTTTGTGATGGTGACTGCACACATCGGCCAGTTCTTCTTCATGAAGGACTGCCCTTACCAGTTCCCTGTGTTCCTCTACGTCATTGGCCTGTATGGATTGATCTTTCTGGTGCTATTCCTCAACTTCTACTACAACGCTTACACCAAGGGCAAGCGGTTGCCAAAGGTACTTGGGCAAAATGGGAGTGTTCAGCATAAGAAGGAGCAGTGAAGACTTGACTACTTTGAACAGTGTGCTTCCCTGGACAGATTTTTATTTTGGTTTTCCTTTGACCATTTCATCATGTTCATCAAGTTGCTGCCAGTGTTTTTAAAAAATGTTGTGGAGTATCATCAGTTGGTATGTTTAAAGACTAATACAAGTATTTTCAGATATTATTTTTCACACCATTCTGACTCGGCATGAGAATGTCGTCATGAGGAGGGTAGGAAGGGTTTGTGTGGGTGGTCAGAAATGACATGGCATAGAACTGTATCACACCTTAAAATCACATTGGATTTTTCTTTTTGATGGGGACTGTAATATTGTTTTAACGTTATCCTGGAAGTACTTAATTTTGTTTAAAAAAAAAAAAAAAAAAAGGTGATTGAACCCTAAAGAAGATTAGCAGCTTTATTATGACATGCTTTGACTGAGTGAGTGACGTTATGAAGGTGGCATTGATTGTAATCTTGGTTCTTGAGGGGAGATGGATGTGAGGGCTATTCTAGTGTTGCCATGAAGGCAGCTAAAGCTTGATTAACCTTCCCTGATGAACTGCATCTGGCTCACAGACCTGAGGGGACCCTTTATGTTTAAGTTGCCCTGAGGATGGATGTGATTCTACTTGAAATATTTATTTGTTTATTTAAATATGTGGTATTGTTGTTTTTAAATGATTTTTTTTTCATTGTGAGTGCTCAAAGTTTTTGATCTTGTTAATGCTTTTTTATAACTTCAGAGGGGTTCTGCTCTCAGTGAAGGAGCTAAACTACATTATCAGCTTTGTTTTCATGTTTTTTTTCCTTGTGAAATGTTGTATGTTGTATGATGCTGAACTGAAGTGCAAATGTTAGATTTTTTAAAAAAAAAGATGTGTTGCATGTGATTTTATAAGAAAATAAATTATTTGACCTTTACATAAATCTGATTATGTTTTGTCTTTCTTGGTTTAAAAGCAAAGCAGAAAATGACCGATTAGTAGCAAAGTATGGCTCTGAGCCAGCCCATGCCATTGTAGAATTCCATGCGCCAGGAAAAACCATTTATGGTCATGTCATGTGACTCCCGCGTGTCCCAATCATTTTGCCAAGATGTTGTATACCAAGTTTTCAAACCTTCAACTCTGGAAGCTGGCATGGCTGGTTGCATTTAATGCATGTCGAAGACTTTCTTTAGTTTGACTATGCAATAACTTATTACTTGAAAATATGAAGTAGGTCGAGCGTATATGTCTCTCTTTGGACACTGATCCTGTTTTATAATGGAGGGGAAAATAATCGGACCGGGACCCTACAGGGCTACAAAGTTGGTAAGATGTTTATCGCTTGTTCGACAACACCGTTGGCTAGGTTTACGTGAATGTAGCCTATAGGGCCTAATGCAACTGATCTTTCTAACCGATATAGACTTACGTTATGTGTGTCCTCCTGGTAAACATGAAGCATACTGATTGATTTCTCGCGAGCTCTGTAATTCATTGAAGATTCTTGTGCCCTTTTCAGTGGAATGAAACAATCAGGCTCTTTCGTGGGGGGATGCCATTACGGCGACACTGGCTACATTTTCGTAGTTATGACAACAGCTTCACCGGCTCAGAAGGTATCGATTGGCTCCACGAGCTACTGAAGCGGAACCACAACTTTGGACCAGAAGTCACTCGCTACCAAACACTTCAGCTCTTGAGGAAATTCCTGAAAAACCACGTAATTGAGGACGTGAAGGGCCGGTTTGGCAAAGAGGACTTTGAGGACAATGGACACTTGTACAGGTGATTTTTTGTTCTAACGTTAATATTTTTTTTCATTTCTCAGGTACTGTCGGTGTTCAGGCAGGGTTCCTCCTGTCTTCTCGAATGAAAGCATTTCCAGGCGTTGCTCTGATTCAACGGAGTCTGCCTGCCTACATTTTGTTTGTTATAGTTTGTAACATTTTTGTTACAGTTTTATTGGCTACAGTTTGTTAGTAGGCCCAGGCTACATTGTAACATTTGGGATAGCCTAGCCTAGTAATGTTATACAACATTCCAAACACATCGTCGAGTTGTCATGGCTCAGTTTGTCTGAATTCCTGATCTAACGCTATTTAAACGTAGTCAAATCTCATAATTATATGCAGTGTGAACTTACACACAGTATCGATAAACACCAGCTTTTCATTCTTTTTTTGTTTTCTCTGATAATAAAAATAAGTCATGTGTATGCATACATTTTTTAAATGTATTTGGTAAATGTATGTGGTTCTCTTATCAGTTAAATATTCAGTGTTGGCTCTGTATTAAATTATTTTGTCTCTTCCTCTGTTCAGGTTTCCACCAGAGTCCCCTCTCAAGCCAGTACCCCAGAGGCCAAGACAGACTGATAGCTTGATCCTTCCCAGATTGCCTCGCTGGGATGATTACCAGGAGGTCCCATCGCAGGGGAATGTCCCTCTGAAACCTCTTGTCCTGGTGAGGAAGCATCTCTTGACTTCGCAGGGTTTTTTGCATCTCTCACATTGCATTGCATTGCACAACAGAATAGTGGACAATGTTTTTGTTTTGGATCAACTTTGACTGTATGGAATCACCATATCACACACATCTCTGACTGTGATTTTATCACTGGAATGCAAACTTTAGTATTTTTTTTCCTACAGAATTCTGAGACCTGGAATAAGAGGCACAGCATTGCTATTGGAGAGGTACATGAATGCAAGCTCATCCGAAGGAGAGAGATCACAGCTAAACACCTGGACCAGATCTGGAGGGCGATGACTCTCGCTGAGTAAGTGTATACCAGCAAGCCAAGGGTCCACTGGACAATTAGAGTAGGCAGTCATGGCCCACTGGTCAGAGGATCAGACTTTTGACCAAAGCGTAGCCCCAGTGGGAAGGAAATGCTGTATGTGGGTGGAGGAAGTGGTTGAACATCGCTCTCCTGTGTCCACATCCATAGCTGTGGTGCCTGTAAGTTCCTTAGGCATCATAATAATGGCTGCACATAGCTCTGGGTTAGTGTGAGTTATTCTCTGTGTGCCGTGTGCTCACTATGTGTGTGTCGGCTTATCACAAATGAAATGGGTATAATGCCCGACATGAATTTCCCTCAGAGATGAAGATGAAGTACAAATACTATATGTATGTAACTGTCGATGCTTGTTAACAACCTCTGTGTTAAAGTCTAATCTATCCGTTGCCAGGTTACAGCGTGTGCTGGGACTTCAGGCATTGGAGGGTGTGTTGGACTCCAAGCATATCAGCCCCAAGCATATAATTCACAACGTTTACTGTGTCAACAAACAGGGGGTTGTGGTTCTAAAAAGCAAAGCAGGTAATTGACCTCTCAGTATGTTATTTTTTTTTACGAGGGGAAGTATTGTAGATGACATAGTTTAGATAGCTGAAGTGTTCACATACCTTAAAGTGGCCTCATGGTGTGGGGAATCCAGTTGTGCACTTTCATGTGACTGATTGCTGATTCATGTCATGCCAAAACAAACTTTCTCTTTGAACAAATCTGGCATTTCCAGGCTGCTTTTATTCAATTGGCTTTCAAGGGCCCTCAGAACTTTTTTCAAAGGGCTCTCAGAACTAGCCTGACGAGTCAGACGTTTCAGTGTGAAACGTCTGATTACGCGTAAGAGGGATGGGATTAATCTCGGTTGCTGT
>JASCIP010000023.1:8384004-8394018 GCA_034783695.1 Sardinella gibbosa | reverse complement strand
ACACACACACACACACGCACACACACACACACACACACACATACACACATACACACACACACTACTCTGCAATAACAACAACAGGTGTTGATAACATAATTTTGTATGAAGTCAGTCTTATGGATTGCCAGTATGTGTAATAGTATGTATCTCTGACATGATAACAAGAGTATGTATGTCTTGCAAACAACTTTGCAGAACATATACTGTAAGTATGGAAATAGCGGATGAGTTCATAAACGACAGACGAAAGTACTGTAATGTTACATATAAGGCCTTGTAAGGCTTTATGGTTATACTGCTGATGGTCACAGCTATTTAAAGGCTTACTATGCACCATTTTTAGGTTCTGTTACAAGCTTCATAGTTACTTAAGGTTCCTTCCGGGGTGAATGAAGGCTTTTTTCGCTGGTTTCACCATTAGCGCACTTGCAGTAGAAAGGACTCAGCTTGCGCAAAACTAAATCTAACCAGAATGAAGCTAAAATCGTGTTTATTACCTTATTAGTCAACGTAACTCCACGAAAGTGACTATCGCTGGTGGTTTGCAGACTAATCCATATGGATTATTTTCTTTGCATAGCATGCTTTTAACTAAGGTAAAATGAAGACAGGAACAGAGAAAATCAGTAAGTAGCCTACCCTCAGCACTAGACCTGGGTAAATTTAGGAGGGAAAGGGCAATTTCATCATTCCGTGAGTGATGCACCATGGACTATGGTTGGTATATTAGAAATAGAAGGCTTAATAAGACAGAGCATAAAGGGCACTTCCATGTGAATTATGGGCCAACTAGACCCTGTCTCTTTAAGGTCAGACCTGAGAGGCCCATGCTTAAACACCAATTCAAAACATACCAAAGACATGTAGACCTACTAAAACATTGCCTATGTACTCTTATTATTCACATATTCCTGCCCATGTGGTTTAGATGCCAGGTACTGCCATCTTTGTATTTAGCATAGAAGTGGGTGAATGGTTTGGGAGTAAGACATTCTCCTGTTACAACAGACACAAAGTGGTGCATGAGCTGGTGTTTTAAGGCAACAGATTGTGTGTAATCTCTTACAAAAGCAGCTCCTTGCAGATTTTGATAATCCCAGCAGAGAGGCTGGGGGTGGGATGTGGATGCCCCCCCTCCCTCCATTTTTCCCCCTCCAGTGGACTCCCCCGACCCACTCCATCATTCTCATTCGCCATCCTCCACTAAACCACTACGCTAAGGAGAGGCTACTCAGACAGCCTCCTAAAACTAATTTCCTGGATTACGCTCCTCTGACTGTGGCTCCCTGACCCTGGTAGTCATCTCCAACGTCACGGCATGCTCCTCAGATAGACCTGGCACATTTTCACATCAGGACGACAGCAGACAATAGCATTCTAACAACACCTGGCCCCATAATCTTGTTCTCTGTTTGCTTATAGCTGTTTACTTTTGTTCTGTAAAGCTGATAAGATACACAGTAGCCTTTTCACAAGTCACTCATTTATCGTCAATTTAAAGTGGGAGATCTTTGATGGCTTGCCATCAACAATACTCACTCAATCAAATACTTCATCAACATGAATAGGAGCTACATGATGTTGGTACCTTCACTAAAGAATTTGACATTCACTAAAACCTAAGAAATCTAGGCCTACTTGATGGCACTGATGTGAAGGTAGTTGTGAAAAGCCTGAACGAAATGGGTGGAGAAGGGTCTTGGAATGATGAACAATGACCTTTCTGTTAGTGACCAGACTGACTGGCTCTGTTTTGTTGCTGGCCACAAATTGAACTCTATTTTGCAGACTAGCTTTCAAATTTCCCAACGTTATATAGGCTACGTGTGAAACCTTATGTAGGCCTATAGTCAACAGCGTGATTTACAAATTGAATACACGACCTGATTAATATTTCTGACAGTCCATATCATTACAGATCTACTTAATTCTGAATAATGCCTTGCCTGTTTCCAAAATGTTCACTAGAAAGTAGCCAAAGAAGACCTACCCACAGACCACAACCAAACACCGAAACACTGACCGATCCATTAAAGTCCAGTGCTCCGGACTCCCAACAAGGAGTGTATTCGATACTAACAGGATGCCTTGAAAAAGCTCATAATTTACACTTCAGCAACAAAAATGGCATCAATTTGTTTAATAAATGGACAAAAAATGATGAGGGTTGGGCTAATAAATGTTGAACCTCCCACACTCAGGGCGTGCAGGTCAATGTTAGAAGAAGTAGGCAACTGACTTAATTAACGGATAAGCTGACTAAATGAAAAAGGCTATAGCGTTTTATGCGATTCATTGAGCGTCTTCCCACAAGATATAACGCTTGTATAGCGGGTGCTCGTTTCTTGTTGTTCATTAGACTACCTTGTAGACAACCTCTCGGCAGGCTGCACTTCACTGCTACACACACTATACACTCTCGCGGCTGTAGCAAACCACTGGCAAGGACGATAGTGCGCGTCCCCGTGACTCAGTCTCGCCACAGAAAACAAAGCTGCACGGCTTCCATTACAGCCAGCAGAACTCTGAGAAGATCTGCATAGAGACATCTGAAATATCGTTCAGAAGATGGATCTACGGCTAATTTAGGGACCGCAGATATAGAGGCCTGCTTGGAGGACAGTAAGACAGCAGGACACTCGCTATATTGACAAAACATTTTTCCGGACTGCTTTGTCTTGGCCAGTTAGCAAGCCATCATTGTCGTTTCTGCTGCCAGCCATCCAGCTAGTATCTGCTAGCTGAACAGCTACGGAAAACAGCGCCATGTTGTTGTCAAAAAGGGCTTGTTAGGAAGACAAATCTTGACTTAAAGGCGGATCATTTCCCCACCAGGACTCTCCGTTTTGCTTCAGGGATCCCGAATCTCTGCTCCAGTGGCGGAGCCCTCGGACTGTTGTCAATCGGCGACATGGCGGAGCAAAGCTACTCCTGGTGAGTGCGCATAGCCCTAGTTGGTCAACAAGGCAACCTAAACGACTCGAATTAAACTAAGAATATGTTTGCCCCCAAACTTAATTACGAACATGCACAAAGATGTATATGCAGTTGAAACATCAGCCCGGATATAATTAAATGGTGCTTCGTATGTGTTGTGTTCTTGTGAGCTAACCACTAGCTTGCCAGCTAACGTCTGCTGTCTAACGTTAGCTAGCTGGTTAATTGTTGGCCGTGGAGGAAAATGGTTTAGTGGGTTAATCTGGTTCAGTAGGTTTTATCAACAACATTCTTTTATACATGGATTCCACCATATCCATCTCATTCGTAGCTTTAATATGCGTGCACGGAGAACAGGAAATGATAGTTGGTTAGCCTGTATTTGCAAGTGCAACATTGTAATTTATCCATGTTACGTTAGGTGAGAGTTGTTAGCCGATTGCTAACTGGCTTTTCATTTTCGTAACATTAGCTTTGCTTGCTAGCCTGCCAACCAGCTATGTATGCTAACTAGCCTTGCTAGCTTCATTTTCTAGCTCAACAAAGAATATTCATGCTCAGCTAGCATAGCATAATGGTTTATTACGGGCTGACCAGCTTTAGCTAGCCATCTCAACAGAAATCTCATTCAAATACCCAGGTAACGTCGGTGTGCTGCAGTTGCTCATTTTATTCATCGCATGTCAGCATCTTTAGCCGGTGCCAGTATTACACCAAATGGTCATCAGAACAAATGTATTGGCATAAGTGGTATGAATCTGTTGTAAAGTCGCAGTTGAGATTACGACTTTGGTGATAACGAGTCATGTTACTTGAATGTGAAGACATATGCCTGAACCCATTGACGTTTTGGGGACAGATAAACGTTAGTAAAACCCGTGTCACAAATGTTTTGTGTGATGCATGGCTACCTTTAAGGTCTGCAAGACGTGAAACTGTTTGCTCTTAGTCAATACCACTAAATCCTCTTTGTCCAACCTGATTAGCTGTATCTCACGTCGACATTAGCGCAGCGATGACAGCCTGTTGGCAGAAACGGTTTCAGGTCATAGAATCAAGGTAATTCTTGGAAGTATCAAACGACGTTGCCCTGCCAGCTACTACTAAACATTGGTGCCTATCAGCATGTGTTAAGATCACAATCACATGCGCATCTTGAATGCTGGGCATCGTAATCTTCTCTGAAACTCCATCCAATTAACTTAACTTGGTCAATATTGCATTGTTTTGAGTAAGGTCAATGGAATGATCCCTAACTAAACCTTAAAAAAAGAATCCCAGTTGGCCTATTGTGGCGTGAGTGTTTTCAGGACAGCATGAATCCTCAGATAACCCATCTGCCAAGAATCCTTCAGGCAGCACAGCTGGTCAAATACCATCTCCTCTGAGTGACATGCCTTTCAGTCTCTCTCATCAATGCATCAAGACACGTTAAGCAATGACTCCCCAGATAATGAATATCACTGCCAGTCATGAGTGCTCTGTTCATCTCACCCCTTCACTCACTCTCTCTCTCCCGCACACACACACACACACACACACACACACAGACTCTGTGTTTAGAGGAACTGGGTTCAGCAGCGTGGTTGGTGATGGGTAATAACAACACAGGTCTGTCTTTTGTAACTCCCCCGTCTTGAGCGGCAAAGGCACTGAGACTTATTGTCGGGAGCAGAGAAAGGCCCGTTTCAGGGATGAGCTCACTGTGGAGTCAGCCGGCCTCAATGCATGCGAGGAGCGACAGCAGCACCAAATGAGCGCTTGATGGCCGTTAATTCTGCAGCAGGAATGCTCTGGTCAGTGAGTCGAGAGGAAGAGTGCTCCACAAGATATTTCCCCCACTCGTCCCTGGAATGCTGCGTTTGCCACGACAGACAAAAAAAAGAGAAGGAGAGAGAGAGAGATAAAGAGGGGAAGAGAGATAGAGAGAGCTGAAAACGCTTCCCTTGGCCCCTTCGATGTTGAAAGGGATGCTCATGCTCAGTGTGGGATCAGAAAAAAAATCCTACCTCATCCAGAGTTTTAGCTTCAGGGTTATTGCTCGATTAACCGTAGCACAAAGGAGCATATTGTCACACTGTAGCCTAACAGCACCTACAGCTGTATTTTGCAGCAGTGTTGCATCTCTGCTGCCACACATGTGCAAGCTTTTGCCATTTTCAGATGGGAATAGGCCCATTCTATTCAGCTCAATAATGCTTTGTGTGAGACAGTTGTTGATTTGTGGTATTACTGTAATTCTAGAGAGTTATGGATGTTTGTGTTTGAGAGGCGAGTGTCTAAATCACCCATCTACAGTCAACTATGCTTATGTGGTCATTTAGGGTTTTTTTTTTTTCATTAAGTGTTTTTGTGCCGGTGTAGTGGTTCTTTTACACTTAGCGCACAAAGGTACTTGTGCATAACTTCAGTGCATTTCTTTTGTCTCCAACAGAATTAGGCCAATAAGTAGCATAGCTGTCACTTTTTTGTCACTTTCACTAGCTGCCTTTTTAGAGTGAATTCTGACACTTTTAGCCGTTTCAGAAACAATATAATAGGCCTAAACTCTACTATCAGTCTAATCTGTTTGATTTTATGAGATACAGTGAGTATAGGCATGGTACTGTGGGCCATCCACCATCATGTGAAAATTCATATTTGGGTGCGCTGAATCAAATCAGATTCATGAACTATTTTTGTCGGTAATGCCAGGGACAGTTTGGAACAACTGTGTAAGATCCTTCATTGAGGGTTTGGCACAGTACGAGATGCCTAATAACAATACCAGATTCCCCAAGCTGTGGCCATTTATTGCCCCACCCTTTGTGCATTCCTTTTTGGCCAAGAACATAATGGTTACCATCACATCTAATGAACTAGCAACAGTGTTCTGTGTTCTGATTTTATCATTATTATTGTCAAAACTGACATTGCTATTATTTAGATCAAAACTGTTATTTAAATTCATTTATTTAAATGTATATTTACATGTATTAAAATTGTTGTAGTGTGGCTGTAGCCTTGCTTTGATTAATGTTTTAAGCAGTCAAGCATACCTAATAACCTTTATAGTAATTACAGTAAGCCATAGTGGAAGCAATCTATCGGTGAAACAGTTGCTCAGGAGAAATACTTGGTCATAGAGAAACAGCTAAATCTCAGATGTCTACAGATAGGCTGTTAGTGATGAACTGCTGAAGTAAGGATTGTCTGCAGTGGAATGTTGCACAAGCCACTTTGCTTTTTAATGTCATGAATGCTCTTAATGCAAAGCATTTCTTTCTTATCATGCATTTACTTTCATTCTGTTACCAGTCCCACAAGTTTCATACATAACCTAAGTTATAGGTTGGTCATGGATTTGCTACTTTGAAAAGTTTCACTTTGATTGAGTGTTCCTGATGGAATGCAATTTGAGAGGGCCAAGTTGTTCTGACTGGAAATTTTCTCTTCGCACATCTGTTTTGATATGATGTTGGCATAATACTTTGTCTATCTATTTGATTTTTTTTTCCATAAAAAAATCTTTTAGCATTAAAGAAAAAGCTGTTTACCATCAGTTACCTGATTGTCCAGACACTGTTCCACTGCCATAGCCAATCTGTTCAGCACAATGACATTGTGCTCAAATACACGTACATTTCTTACACTGAGTATTTCGATAAAAGTCCTTGAGTTAAAGGAGCCAAAGGTGTGATGTAGTGTGTGAAGACGTAAGCGCTAGCCTGTGTGTCATACGTGACACCCGTGCAGCTGTGCTTCTCCTCTCCTTTGGTCTGCATTATGTGCTTTGATTGTTGTTAGTGATTGGCAGGCTCGTAAAGAGGCCTCTAAGTAGGGCAGTTGACCAGTGAAACTCAGACCATATTTGTGCTAGTAGGATGGACTCAATATAAGCGGTCAAAAAGATGACAAGTCGGTAGAAAAATGGTATTGGACCCATCTCTCAGTCACTCTCTCTGCTTTCTGTTTGGACCCCCCTCCCCCTGTGTGAGTGGCACGCGCTTGCGGCTAAAGAGCAATGAATTTGTCTCTCTTTGAAAGTGGCACCCTGCTCTCGCTCCTGTTGCGTGCCCCTGGGCAAAGCATTTAGCCCCCCCCCCCCCCAACACACACACACACACTCTCTCTCTCTCCAGTGTACCCACAAAGCTGCCCAGCACAGAGCAGAAAAGAAGCCTGTTAAATGGGAGCCTTTGGAACAGTCGTGGTTCGCAGCTGATAAAGAGTTGAGGGATTGTTGCTAGGGTATTTTGTATCGTGTGCCCTTTACTTTAGGCTACTGGCATTTCCAATTTATTCTAATATGATGGATGTAGATCAAGCGAGGGCTAGACTATATATGCTACAGCCACATCAGTCAGTCAGAGCAGCAAGCAAATCGGGGTAGGGAAGAACTCACAATAATCATAATGAATTTGAATTGAAGCACAATTTCACCTGCATTGCTTAAGGCTATGTTGGAAGCAGTCATTTTATTTGGTGACGGCAAGCTCTTACTGTTTAAGGCATGTTCGAAATCCTTACCGTGTGTGTGTGTGTGTGTGTGTGTATCTGTATGTGCCTAAAGAGGAAGTGTGCAGTGCACCACAGTGTGACATCAGAGCCTTTTGTGAGGAGGGCTGCACAGGGCCTTCCCCCAGATCCTGGAAACACAGCAGCTCTTTCTCTGTCTTTTTTTAAAACACTGGTCCAAATGTGGGCTGGTTAGGAAGTCGCATTAGCTGGTGTTATGAATTTCAAGGTGTTTTGGGGACAAAATGAGGGTTGCACTGCGAATGATGAACAGGAAGTGGTAGGCATGAAATGTGGTAAGACACGTGTTTAGTAATAAATAGTGAACTAGACATATACACTGAGAGTTTAGACCACATCAAAAGCCAATATCTCTACTTCATGACGGCCTAGTGAATCAATTGTTTTGGAGCCCTTCTTGAACCAGTCCTGCTCCAAAGTTACGTGTTAAATGTGTGTCTTCCGTGGCTCACAATGTACCTCTCCAATGAGTTTTGCGAAAATTACCCTGGTTTGTTTATTCCCGTTAACAGACACACAGACACACAGACACACAAAGACAAGCCAGAAAACAGAGGCTAAAATGGGCCTAGTAACAAAGAGAAGTTTTAAGAGTCTGTAGAGATCTGAAACCATGGTGAGGTTGGGGCAGTTCTTGCCATTTTTTTTTCTCACTGAACTTCCTCAAATATGCCAAAACTCTAAGATCTTATCGTATTATTTAGGAATTTTGAAGTACCAGTAGCAGTTGGTTAAGGCTTGTTCTATTGGCTAAATGCTCACTAAATAGTCCATTTCAACTCAGGAAACGTCAGGAGATTGTCGTCTACATTCGCACTGGGTCCTTGTCATTTAAACCTGTAAGCCTAGTTAATTAAAATTGGTTAGGCTATACTGTCATGATTGTAATTAATCCTTTTTTTTATCAAGTATTCCCATTGATGCTTTGATGGTGCACTCACAGCATCAGTTAGCCTAGTTAAACTTTACGCTCAGTTGAGGGTGGTTATGTCTTTGTGTGCATCGTTGCTGACCTAGTGACATCATTCACACAGTATTCTAGAATATTTGTACTCCCTATTGAAGAGCAGTAAAGTGTTTTGTTAGTTAGCCTACATTTAGTTCTACTATTTATTCATTATGATTCTCAATAGTTTGCTGCTTTCAGTTTTAGTGTTCAGCATTCTGGAGTCTTCTCCAAGTTAGAGGTATGAGGGTATCTGTGTGTAGGCCTAAGCTATATTTATTTACACGTAAGCCTCATGAACTGAAGTTAACCCACATGAGTCAAACCACGTCACTATGAATAGATATACTCTAAAAAGTGTGTCACTGAGTTTGCCGTTCTGTTTGTCACCTTTGTCCGTTTCATACAAAGCCTTCCATAGATGTGTCAGGAAGGGCCCTTTGTGTCACACCTATGCAGTAATACAGAAAGACAGCAGCGCAACAAGTAAGGATTTGTAGGACAGGCCCTGACGCATGCTAGTGAGGTTTGGAGCACACCCCGGAAGGGGTGTCGTGTTTCTCCATTCAGCCTTTCAGTGAAATTTTACTGTACGCCCCCCTCCCTTCAGTCAATGATTTCCAATCTAATGTATTTCGTGTGCAATTCATCAAATTTGTCCTCGGGGTCTTCTAGTTGTCCATTGCGGTCCTGGTGGAAGAGCAGCATCACTCACCAACAATGGGCAACTTGAGTTTACTTCTAATCCCACCATTTTGAATATGCTCTGTAGTGTATAATTTTCATTCATTCAAAATTAAAAGGTGAAAAAACAATTGTAAGTACAAAATTTAGGTTTATTACGGAATATAGCACACTTACTGTTGTAGAATACAGTAGAGTTGAGAGTGACTGGAAATGACTGGCATATAGATGCAAGTGTGAGATCAGGAAGTTGAACTGCACCATGCACAGAGCTAGGCCCATATGGGATCGGAATGCTGCCACTTGCACCACCACTTTCTCTTACACCAGTGTTCTTACAATCTTGGTTCTGTAAATGGGAAAGGAAATTGAATTGCTTAGGAAAAGTTGTATAGGCTGCTATTTCTGCCAATCGACACATTGCCTTAGTTCAGGAAGAAGGAACGAATTGTTATTCAATTTGCTGATGAGCCCAAACATCAGCAACCCTTTGCCCTAGCTGTGGACAGCACCTTTAGCCCATAGCCTTTCTGTGGTTGGCCACACCACCAGTATCCCAGTCACTGGAAGCTGTCATTTTCCCCAGTGGACGGACATAGGGTGGAAAATACCAGTGGCCGCAGAAAGAACAGCATTTTTTTGGTGATATTTTTAAGCCTGTCAGACACCACATTTACATCACGAGGTCGGTCAGTGCCAACTTACCCAAGGCCAGATATCAGTCATTCGCTGGTGCAAACCAGAAATGTCCCAGAGCTCTTGGCTGCTTCAACTCCGAGAGCCGAGCTGAGCTGAGTTGGGATGAGTTGAGATGAGTTTCAAGTCTCCATGATGTTGTTTGAGCTTCACGGAGCAAGTGTTTCCAGTGTGTGTGGTGTGTGTGTGTGAGTGTGTGTGTGTTTTTTTTTAGGTTAGCTTTTAAAAAG
>JASCIP010000023.1:8324660-8334921 GCA_034783695.1 Sardinella gibbosa | reverse complement strand
TCATGCTAAATTATTTTAAAATACTGTTTTTCAGTCCATCTCCCAAAGTGCCCTGGGCTCACCCATTGAAAGCCCTTTGGGATGAACACACGAACAACAGCAACAGTTGTTGACATGTTCGCTTTACACCAATGTTTGAACTGTGCCAATGCAGGAAAATAACATAAAATCAAAAATCACTAGAGTATCACTTTAACAGACATTGAACTATAATTTAATTGGCTGATACCGTATTTAACTCTGAGCCGACTGAGACCCTACCCGTAATCAAAGTGTCAAAGAGGTAAAAAGCTTTGTGGGATTGAGACAGCTAGCAAATTCTTTTTAGAATGGTTTTGTAGTAGACTATGCAGCAGTCAAGTTACCCCCAAAGTCCAGTCCAGAAAACCAGTGAGATTAATAAAAAAAAATCTCAGGTAAACTATACTTGACCTAACGAGAATTTTTGTTGTGTTGAATCCAGAGGAGAGCTTCACCAAATGAAGAGTGAGTGTGTTTGTGTGGCTTTATTTCACTGCATACTGGGTAGCTTACCCTGGGTGCGTTTTGGACGTGTCTGGCTTTGGAGCTTTATTACTTTTAGCAGAAGCCCCCCGCATACAGATTAACTTATCACAGCAGGGTGACCCCACTGAAAGGCCACAGTGGCCTTGGGATGATGTGCCTGTGCTGCAGAAGGTTTTCACGGGCAAATTTATGACAGGAGCAGCACTGAGACCTGTTTGGATGACTGGGTTCAGGCCTGCTTTATCGCACTCCAGTAACTCAAATATGAGTCAATATATTATTTCCTGCGGGGCCACATAACTCCTAGTCCATTAATAACAGCCACAGAGGATTGCAGCAAAATTCCAGTCTGTTACAAGCACACAGGGATGGAAATAACATGGAAGCAGAAATAAGATTCACACCCATCTTTAGACAAGACAGAACAACTAAAGAGTCCTACTGTAAAGGAAGTGTAACTTTCTGGGTCAGCAAACTCTATATTTGAAAAACAAATCTAAATGTAGGGTGCTATTCAGACAGGCTGCCTGAATAGAAGGATGCTGTCAGAGCATCGGCAGCCTCTTTGGTCAATTTTCATTTCATTTTTGCAGTCCCCAGTTTGTTATCCTCATATATATCTGTTTCTGCAGTCAGGCAGGCAATCATTTAAGATACTGTCTCACCATTTCATTTTAAGCGCTAGGCCTATATAAAATCTCAACCTGACAAGCAACTTTTTGTTGAGGAGCATTGTCATCTTGCACAAGCATTGATTCAGTCATTTCACTTTGCGATTTTTTTTAAAGATGACATTGCAAATCTAATAAATTAAAGTTAGTTAGGCCTAGTTAGTTTTTTGGTTGTTATTGTTTGGGTCACAGACTTTAATTTCTTACAATCTTCCTGTCTTACTTTTTCTTATTATTCTTTCTGTTTTAAACTCAGTTCTGCATTTCACTTGCCAAGGTTCACTTGGGAAAGAGACATGTCTAAATGTGACTACCATGAAAATTGATAAAATAAAACAATTATATACTACTAATAATAAGTAGAGCATACTGTAATAAGAAGTAGAAGATATAAAATAATGATGACATGTCTTTATTCCCAAAGAAAAATATTGCTTAGGCCTAAAGTAGGCTATAGCTTGTATTCCCTTATGCCAAGTAGTTATTTTTTGGTGCCACACCAGTTCAAATGTAGCCGATGTCTTATACAGAGCATAAACTGCTGCCCATGCATATTCAGTGGTGATAAATGCTAAAAATCCATTATCCTCGCATCAGTATTGATTTCCTTGAAGAAATCTGGCTTCACAGCGAACATGTTTCATCAACCTACAGAAACTGGGAGGGATCCAGGAGTCCATTTTAGCCCATTGATTACATGCTAATTAGTATTAATGTAAAGTGTCAGATGAAGCAATATAAACGGTGCTAACAGAAGGAATCTACACCGATTTTGGAGACTTAAAGGTGCACTATGAGATCCTACATGATGTCAGGCTGTAATGTAGGCTATACATTCCATGTAAACAGACAAAAACAAACAAAATGCTACTCTCAAATTCACTCATTCATTTTTTTGTCCCACAATACTAGGTAGGCTATTTGATGAGTGATATGAATAATGTAATATTTCAGGATTTGCTGTATATCTTGCTGTAGAAGTTTAATTGAAAAAATATACAAAATATTATTCTAGGCGATAGCCAATGCTTGTTCTGTCACTTAAGGTGACATTTTCCAGATTAGCCAGCAATGTCCAAATTTGTGTAAACCATACTAACTCTCAAACCAAAGTAAAAACCTTTTTTTCTTAGTACAAAGAAACGTTTTTTTTTTCTTTGTTTTAATGTATAGTCTATGTATTAGTTTGTTTCTTAAAAGATCATTCATCCCTCACAAGGTTGTAAAGCACTTTGCTAATTAGGAGGCGCAGGAAGTTTTAATGATTCATTATGGTCCATCTGCTACCCAAACACACCACCTCACAAAAAGTGCATGAAAATGCACATTGCACATCCTTACATAATAAAATGTAAATCAGGCTTTGCTTTTAAAGACAAAGAAAGTGCACCTGTGCCATAGGGAAATCGGTAGAAAAAAATCTACTCGTCTCTGTTCAGTTATCGGTGGTGAGGCTGGCGCTCGTTTCTAATGGTGGGACGAAAGAGGGAGGTGGGGAGAGAGGGGTATGTTGGACAGCGGTGCGCGGTATGTCCATGTGTCCGTTTTGATTTACTATAGCTGTTAAGCGGGCTGCTACAAGATTTGTCCTTGATCCTTCTGAGGAAGCAAATTGGCATGAGTCATGGCGTAACAAAGGATTTTCCGATGGTGCTGACGCGGCGCGTTTCTCATTCATGTCCCGCGGTGACGCGCTGCGACTGCGGTAGCTGCTGCGGCGGCGGCGCACTCTTTTCAGCACCGTCTTTGGGATAAATAGACCGTCTGTCTATCACTATATAAGATTCCCAAATATGTTTATAGTTTAATATGAGGTAGCCGGAGACACTCATTCAAATTTGGAATTTCATCGAAATGAAGACGTGATATCACCTAAAGGAGGGAAACCTTATCAGATAAAGACTACAGGGTGTCTGTTTTAACTATAGGCTAGTTGAGTCAAAGTCGTTATTGTGTCATGCATTTCTTGATTGTATTGTGCTATCTCGCTTTTCCAAATCTGAACAGATTACTAAAGCACTCGAGGTTCATAAATGACAAAGATTTCAAGACAGGATTTAACCTATTTCACCAACGTTTCGCCTCAGTGCAATAATGTAAAAATCACAACCCACAAACGATTTTAGTGAGCTACCTACAGCGGAGAAGACGTGCCTAAAAGGCTCTCCCTTTCAGTGGCTGATTGAAACACATAGGCAAGGTTGTTTGTTACAAAAAACTTCGATGTTTGCATGATGAACCCATCCTCCATTTACGTGGAAAATGTGAATGGAGCTGTACAACCGTTCATAATGTCATACTTCATGTCTACTCTCACAGTGACACAGATGGCAGTAAAAAGTTGTCCGTGCGTATTTTCATTAGCTAGGCTTATAGCCTACAAACATGCATCACTGATGGCGATTGATTTTTTAAACTGATAATTTCTTAAGAGATTAATGAATATTTGAACACATGTAACGACCTGCCTGAGGTGACGTCAGGCCAGTTGTTTTGGAGCGCAGATCCAATCGCGTACCTGGCTTGGATTCTACAGAAGCCGATAAGGGTCTATCCTAACCCCGTTGCTCTCCTCACGCACCTACCACAACGCCCCCTCTCTAGATGCTCGGTGCTGCCCGCCTGCTGCTTTAAACGGCAGCACTGACATGGAAAGCCCATTGCAGTTGCAGAACGATTTCTATCCGGAGCAGCAGCAGCTCCAACACTGTAAGTACCAGCACTACTGCGGACGCCAAGAACGCTCCATCAGTCAGCAGCACCGGGGTTGCACCTGCAATAACTCTGCCTGCGATGCACGGAAAAGCCTCATTTCTCACGGGACGTCGCCTACCCCTCTCGGAACTTTAAGGACACCGTCGGAATCGTCTTCGAGACAAGGCTGTCATTTAAGCGCTTGTGAGTTCACGCCCTCTAGTCATGGTAGTTCATATAGACATCATCATCACCACCATCAGCAGTTCCACAGTCGGCAGCGGGGCAGCCCGGCCAGCAGCCGCAGAGAGAGTAACTCTTATAAGCAAATAGCCATGAGCAGCTGCAGATACAACGGCGGCGTTATGCGGCCGTTGAGCAACTTGAGCTCGTCCCGCAGAAACATACACGAGTTTGATTCGGAGTCCCAGCCGCTGCAGCCCATCTCCACTGCGGATGCGTCGGACACTCTAGCCTCTAAACCGGAGAACAACTCGACCACTCTTATGCCTTACGCATCGGGGGATGGAGGGGGTGGATGTAGCCACAGTGGCAACAAATCGGGCAAAAAGAAAAACCAGAATATTGGGCAAAAGCTCGGACACAGAAGGGCCTTGTTTGAAAAGAGAAAACGGCTGAGCGACTATGCGCTGATCTTTGGGATGTTTGGGATCGTTGTTATGGTCATAGAAACGGAACTGTCATGGGGTGCATATGGAAAGGTGCGTAACTCAATCCCGATCTGTGCAGCTCCTCATTTAGGTCAGAATACATTAGCGCTCAGGTTGACAGCAGACGGAAAGCACAAGTTTGTGAAGTGCATAAAAGCACATGAACAAGGTCACACTTAAGTCTATTGCTAGGCATAAAAGCAGTTTTAAGAAGTGATTCCCCTAATGGCAGGAGCCATTAGGACACGAATACCTGCACAGGTGTTGGTGTCAAAAGACAGCCCTGAGCTGACATGAAATTTTGCTGTAAGATAAAATAGTATCTGATTTAAAGCCATATGGTTTCTTTCTTGATGATTTTTTTATGACAAAGAGAATAGAACTGCAGAATATATATTTTAGCTTAGACATGCTTCAATAGCCTATATGCCAACATTAAATGCAAACATTTGAGCCAGTGGGCATGATTTGAAAAGATGACCTGCATTTTGTGTAGGTATGTAAGTGTGCTCTTCTCTTTCAGGAGTCCTTGTATTCATTAGCTCTTAAATGCCTCATCAGCCTTTCAACAATCATTCTTCTTGGTCTGATTATCATATACCACGCCAGGGAAATCCAGGTAAATCTTTGTTTTTTAAAATTGGTTAGTGTGGATGATGTATTGTACAATGTGTGATATTGGTTGCTGATGGCTAAAATGACTGTGTTTTTTTTTCTTTTTACATTGAGACCATATGCAGTACTGTGACACTATATGACTATACGAAGAGAGGGCAGAGAGAGAACCACTCTCACATGAGGCAGATGAATGGTTTTTACTTCAGGTGCACACACCTGTCTATGAAAGAGAAAGCTATTAGAGTGATGACAGGCGGAATCTCAGCCATGTCAAAGATTAAATTGATTGCAATTACAATTTGCTTTATCTTGTGCAATTAGATTCATACCAGTTAGGCCTAATGTATTGTTGGACAGATTGGAACAATTTTCTTATAACAGATAGGCTAAGCATATTTAACTTATTGTCCATGATGCATTTTTTGTTTGTTTGTTTTGGACAAGACATACTTTCAGATACAGATAGACAGTATGTCAGCAGCACTGGAAGGAAAAAAAAAACGTGTGCATTTCCCGTGCAATTGCCACATGATAGCTTGAAGATTCAAAGATTGTGCACAAAAATTCAGCAGAGCAAAATAAATCAATCTTCACCCCTGAGACCAGTTCAGCAGTTTTGTGTGGTGTGCAGGGACAGTGTGCTTGCTGTTCTTCTGTGGTAGTGTGCTTCATGGTGAACTGGACTAGTGGACTGTCTTCATGTTCAGTATCGTTCCAACACTTGGACAAAGCTCAATTTTATGACCTTGCGTCAAAGCATTGTTGCATTACTTACAGTGTGTGTGTGTGTGTGTGCGTGTGTGCGCACGCTCGCAAGTGTGTATGTGTGTTTGTGTGTAAGTAACAGAGGGAAAGGGAGAGCGTGTGTGTGCAATTGTGCAATTCAGCAGTTATGTCTGTTGTAGTACCACTTAATTAAGATAACAAATGTTCCTGAATGGCATTCATCTGAACAGCAATGACGTACATCAGTAAATTGAAAAGACGCTTGTGTTTGGTCCGCATTTCTTTAAGTGAGTAAAACTGGGCAACACTGATACATTTTGTAGAGCTTTGCTTTTGTAACCAGCCCTGTTCCCACAGGCAAGTATAGCCTTTTGCATTGCTCGTTTCATGGTGAAAATCCAATTATTGTGACCTGTTGGTTGAATTTACACAGAAGAATGTACCCTACTGTATGTGCATTATGGCCAGTGTGTAGCTACTTGATACTAAACGTAGTCTTACATTAAAATTATAACCTATAAAAAATGCAGCAATCACAGGAAGTGTCTAGTTTCTCTTGTAATGCTCACCTTTGGCCATCTTTGGACTAGATGCCTCTCAGATCGGTAGAAAGGCTGACCTACAGTGACTTGTTATTTTCACTGCTGTAGGCTGCTTTGGACTTACATAGGCCTGATGAAAAAATGTTTTTAAGCTTGACAATTGCTGTAGAGTAAATATAGGCTATATATATTGGATAATATGTTGTGGTATACTGAATAGGTTAAGTTCTGTAGGGTTACATTTTCATGGAAATTAGAATATGCATAGTTTCCATAAATATTATAGGCCTATACACAATTAATTTAAATTCCTTCTCAGACTGAAGAATAGCACTTCCTATTTGTGTACTTTCATTTGTTGTCAGTGAGTTTGAAGGTTTTTGGTGGTCATTTACTTTTCATGTTTTTAAGGCTTTCCTCATATTTTTACTGTTTTGACTATTGAGACTACTGGAGTTGTGCAGTATGTAGCAAGATATAGGTGTACCAAAATTGAATTACTGTAATATCCCCAAAGAATGTACAATGATAATGTCAACAACAGTTACATCCAAAAGTTTCAGCACTGTGTTTGGAGTACTGACCAGCATGAAATTAGAGTAGTAGATTAATTACGTTTTGCTCTCGTATTTTCATATTTTTTGACATTTTTATTTTGTTTCATTGTAATTTTAATGTATTTCATCTTTTGGTCCATTTGCCATCCCTGCCCTCTGAGCGATGAAGGCAATGTACCTCCCAAATCTGAGTTTAGGAGAGAATATCAATTGTGCTATATGCTGACATTACTCACGGTTCCCCATGAATGTTCTTACATGTACTAGCCTACATGTGAACGTTGACAAAGCACTTTTTGCTTGTCAATTAAAATGAGTGCCTTTTTTGCCAATCTGCAAGTAATATTTTGTTATTTCATACTACTTGTAATTTCTAATTCCTTAATTTCTGCATTACTTGCACATTGTCAATTAACCTTTTTTATATATAAAACACCTTGACCTACTTTTGGAAGCATATTTATTTTATACTTAGGGAATCTTGCTGTTTTTTTGTACTGTTTTTTCAGCTTCCACCAGTTTGTGTTTTCATCCATAATAATGCACCTTTTTGTTGCTGTTGAGAATAGAACTCAAATACAAGATTAATGCAAGTGGCATGTTGAATTTCCAACAAAAGGGTCATTACCCATTAAGAATATTGCCAGCATTTTATATTGCCTTGGGGAAGTGTTTTGGCATGAAATACCTGGATTTCCAGAAGAAGAATCCAGGCGAAAACAGTACTAGGCGTAGTTGTCCGAATTAGACATATATTGAATAATATATGGGGCCTTAATAATTATCCTACCCTCACTTGAACCAATAGCAGATAGCCTTTGTTGCTTAATGGAGGATGGCACAGAGACAGTGGGAAATCTTTGATGTACTTTAAAATTCATCTCAGCACTGGGGTGGAAATAAACTTAACTTCTCCTGCCCACATCAACGGGCATCACTGAAGTTGCTTATTTCCATATATTTTAAGTTATTTATATATGTACAGTCTCTTGAGATAATCTGCTTCATATTTTCCATCAGTAGAGTTGACTACACATTTCCAAAGTCAATGTATCACTCATGTAGGGTGGATTTTGGAGTTCACTTTGCAAATTAATTCTGTGACAGTTACGTTGCAGTCAGTGAAAGGCGATTACCCACGTTCTAGAGATTATGACTTTCATGTCAATAGACCTCATGTCTGTGTTTCTGACTATAACCTGATGTATATCTCAGTATCTATCTATCTATATATCTATCTATCTATCTATCTATCTATCTATCTATCTATCTATCTATCTATCTATCTATCTATTTTTTACCTCTACAATCTACAAACAGTCATTCCATGATCCACATAGAAAATTCTAGTCCAAACAGAAATCCAAATGAAAAAGCCTCAAGAACATCTAAGAATCCTGGGGAGCACCAGTCATGTCATGAGTATACATGTACTGTACCAGTTTTATTATTATTATTATTATTATTATTATTATTAACTGAAGCTCTTGTTCCATGTTCCTATTTGTTGTTCCGTCTACTGCTCAGTAACTATGGGTGAAAATTAGTACATATTCTAGAACAATCTGTCATTGTGTCCATTGTGCGCTTCCATTATACATTTTTTATTTAGCAATGCTCAGTTCAAGTCAATTTGAAATTTCTAGCCGCTTACTATCACACACTCACACTCAAGGACCTTCATGTCTTTTCAGTCAAGTGATCAAGTCATCCTTGTCCCTTTGGACTGCACACACTGGTCCACAATGGATTCCACTCAACAGTGAACCAGGATGACAAAAGAGGCGTCTCCGTGTCAACAACCCTGCCCACTATTAGCTCTAAATGTGTGCTGATGGCTGGCATATTTGTGACACACACACACACACACACACCCCGGGGGAGTCGTCGGCACTCGTCACTCCCCAGTCAATGGCCCTGTCTGGCAGAGTCGCCCCTCTGCTGAAAAGTGTGGCTGCCGTTGGCACGTGCTCCACAGGCCGAGTCCAAGCCTCTCGCTTTCCCCCTTTGTAAATCTTTAATTTAACAAACTGGATGCAACTGATAAAGCGTGGCTCCTGTTCAGCACGTCGTCTCCCCTGCGCCAACTTCCCCCGTCTAGGAGGAGAGGGGACTGCAGGGTCGTTTGGTTTATATTTATGCGGACAGCAAACTGAAAACAGGGTCAAACGACCCCTCATGTTACACCCTAAACAAATGCTTAGCATATGGGGCGACAGTCACAGCACGTCCAGTGTAAACACCAGAGTGCTTCTCTAGGATAGTGTTACAACACGGGTCATTTTACATTTACAATTTTTTTTTTCTGTTTGGAAGTTGGGTAACCTTTTACCTTTTTTATTTTATTTTTCCTTCCACAGTTTCCTTCTTGCATTCCTCTGT
Organism: Sardinella gibbosa; assembly: GCA_034783695.1. Lineage (NCBI taxonomy): Eukaryota > Metazoa > Chordata > Actinopteri > Clupeiformes > Clupeidae > Sardinella > Sardinella gibbosa. Next base: position 8,325,553 of record JASCIP010000023.1, on the reverse strand, counting down.
GAGGTGATATGGACTTCTGTTATCTTTCTTTCTCTCCTTTTTTATTTTCTCTGGAAACAAAACCCTCCGGTAGCATAGCTTCTCGCAGTCCACCACCAAGAGAGCAAACTTATTGTTTCACTCTGAACGTGACTCCTGGTCAGTGCCGCGGGCCACACAGGAGCACACAGGAATTTCTGTGTCTGTAATGAAGTGAGGAAACGCCTGCCATGATTGCCGTCATGCCGCTGTGGCTGTCCTATAAATCTTGCTGATTAAAAATAGCCCAGTGACCCATGATGCAGCTTTGTGATCGCACATTAATATCAAAGGAGACCATGTAAAGGACCAGCAGCCTCATGTTAATTCAACAAGCCTTTGATGTGCGGCCGTGTCATGCCAGACAGAGTGTGCACCTGCCGTAGTGATGCTGCATGTCTCCATTTTTTTTCCTGCTAGTGATCATAGTATGAAAGGCAACTGATGTTTGACATTTGCATGCTGTTTCAGTTTTGAGTTCAAATTGGAATGACACGCAGCTTACCGGTTTGATGCAATGCATGACTGGAATTGTAGTTCTTACAAAGAACTAGGATTTGGTATACCTCGAGTGTGGAATGTTTGCTTTTCAGCTCTAGTGAAAGAGCTGTGTGAATTGTCTTGCCTCTCGGCACATATCTCTCTTTTCCGTCGCCCCAGTTATCAGCCCCCTTCACTCATCTATCCACAAGCAGAGATAGCTGCTATTCTTTTATTTGGAGGTTAGAAAAGCCAGGCTGTCGGACATTTATCATCTTTCGATAAGGGGTCATTTTGTCATATGGCCTGTCAGCCTGAAGTCTTTGTCCACTGAGAGATGCTCTCCCATACAGACAGACAGGCAGATGCACACACATACACACACACACACACAC
>JASCIP010000023.1:7943332-7957149 GCA_034783695.1 Sardinella gibbosa | reverse complement strand
GCAGTGGGGTGATGGGGGTGTTGTAAGTCAAGAACTACTGCAACCAATCAAAACTGCACTTGGGCCAAAAAATTTACACCACCACTCACATTCCATGCAGTCTCCAGTTTCGCCCTACCAGCTGGGGTTTGGCAGGACAACAAGGACCATCAGGCCGACCCAAACACTGGGCCAATGCCGCTTTGTGATCAGCACTTAGCCATGGCATGGCACAACACAGCATAGCACAGCACAGCCCGACATAGCATAGCATAGCATAGCATAGCACAGCACAGCACAGCACAGCACAGCACAGCACAGGGCCGTGGGTCATAAGGAAATGCCATGCAGACAAAAGCAAAAAAATACTCAGGATCTAGTAGGGCCAGACACAGTGAAGATCAATCAGCTCATTGGTTAAGGGCTGCCTCATTGTGGTTTGGTCTCTCTGTCAGTTTTGGCTTTTGTAGCTTGGCATGCAAATCACCCGGCTTGTAAGTAATGGAACCATAACTAAAACCAGAGTGAGATACTGATGCTGAATGTGTCATTAAGGACATGATTTTAGAGGCTGCGTGTTGCTAATGCAGTGGCTCCTTAGTGAGGGAGGGGACGTAACTAGGGGAGGACACTTTATTGGTTCTTTTCAGGCTTATAATGCCTTTATAGACAGCATTATTATGAAATATGACACAACGCTCCATACTCAGTGCCCTCACTGCCTTCTGAGTGTTTATTACATAGCCTATTATGAATGATAATTCAAGCCTTAACACATTAAAAAAAGGTTCCTATATTTTATGAAAAATCAATAATATTTATCCAGTTAAACACCTAAACCACAGTTCAGGTGATGGGGGATAATGTTCTGCCAAACCAAGCTATTATTCCAAATTGCACAATTTCACCTTATAAGCATACAACAGTATATCGTACTACGTCTCTCTTCTACTGCATTTCCTGATCGGAGGACTCACTGCTAACATCTGTGCAAACTAGGTCTGTCTTGAATGATTTGGGGGAGAATAATTCAAAATTTAGAATTTACATTTTCCCCAAAGATTGTTACAAGTATTAGCCTGATTGAAGTATGACTAAATACACGAAATGATCAAAACAGATGATCCAATACGTTTACTTAAAAATAAACGGTTTTGCCACCCACTTCAATAATAGGCCCTCGATTAACAGAAGAAAACGAGGCACTTTTCTCGCACAAGTCTACACAGCTGTTTAATTATTTGGCTGTTAAAAAGAGGCAGCATTTTGGAGACAAAATAGAGAGAAAATAATCTAAAACAAATATACTTACGTGTCCGAAAGGATCGAGGTGGTTGTTAGTCAACTTAAGCTTCTGAAAAGAGACAAGCTGCCTCATCCAATGCGCTCCTGTGGCAGGGGAGTCCGGGTGGACGTAGAGCCTCCCGGGCATCGCCGGCTCCGCTTTCCCTGTGACGGACCTAAACCGCAGCACAAAAATCCCAACATCACACCTCAGTGACCCGGCCCGACAGAAAACTTTCAACGTTCAAGGAAAGTTCACCGTTAGCATTCAAACATGGCCTACCAACCCTCAGCAATGAGGTAGAATAGACTATTCATAGATTTTAAAAGCATTTAGATGTGCTAATACGTTCTTCTGCATTCTATTAGTGTAGGAATAGGCCAATAATTTGTCATAATACGGATTCATTAACGGATTAACAGAAAAGTAAGATATTAGGCTACAAAGGAGTGTAGTTTGGCGAGGCCTACTTTTAATGAATGTTGAATTGGGCTACTGAGGTTAATAAGAATATACGCAGGTCATTTGGTAAGCGAAAAATAAGCTTTACAGAGTGGCCTTTCGCATGTTTATCTGAAAGACAAGTACCCACAACGCAAAGGTAGAAATGAGAAAAAAAGAAATAGGCTAAAAAGTGGCATTTGTAGGGTTGCTTTGTAATGTAAACCATCAGTGTTTGATCATAAGAGTGATTAGTTCCAGAGCCTGAACAGGAAAGGTAATTATCAATTATTGGCTGGTGCATCCTCAGTGCACACACGTCCATTCGAAGCCACTGACCCAAACCGGCGCGGTGGGACAAGGTTACAAAATACGGCCATTACCCTAACCAGGCATAGCATTTTCATAGCTGCCAGCACTGCGCAAAAGTGCACAGACACGAGTTTAGAGGTCTTCGTTCCTGCACTTCTGGCCATTTTCATCTGACAAAAATGACATTCGCCTTTATTTAGTTTTGACTATACTTGCCAAGAAATCCCCACTTCGTAACTTCCATTACCCCTCCCCCTATACTCTCTCTCTCTCTCTCTCTCTCTCTCTCTCTCTCACACACACACACACACACACACACACACACACACACACACAGTAAACTACTTCTCTGCTTGACATGTCAGAGAAGAACTTTTATTTACTCGAGAACATTTTAATATGCATTTAGAATTTATTTTCCGTGACACAGGCGCCAAGCCCTATAAACGGAGTCAAAAAAGAATGCTTTATAAATAAATTAAAGCATCTAGCCTACTGTATATTGACCGACTTTATGCAATCTCAGCAGTCAGACTAGATCTGTAAACGTAACCATATTTACCTTTTAAAAGCTTTAGTGGCAACACAGTTTGAATCTCCATAAAATTATTCTCCCGGTACTTTTTTGAAAACTTTGTTGATACATCATACACACATCATGTCCAAATATCAAGTGGATAATAAGTTTATGCTCAATACTAAGGACACCGCTATAGTTTAGTTTTTACCCTTAAAATAATAACTTTTAACATTTAAGAAACACGAAGCATTTCAAATCACCAGCTTGAATACAAACAAAGGAGTCCTTGAAATTGTGCAATTTCGTCACAGGGACAACAATAGTGTTATACGAACCATTTATTATCGGCAAATTTATAGCGGTGGTCATCCGCAGGCACAACATCCATCAGAAGTATATATTTCGTTTTGGGGTTCAGTCCAGTAACCTTTACTTTAAAGCTGGGGAACATTCGCCTATAAATAGAAGAAAGAAAACATTATTGAATTGCAAGTTTTGTGATGCAAGACTCTACATAGCCTAATCAAACACAAATATTCAATATAAAATAGATATTGCCTATGTGGGTGTAAAGGCCTTATGTGAATAACGTAGTCAAACCACTTATTTAGAAACAGCCAAGTAGGCTACACCATAAACATTTTGACATTCAATGTTTTGAATTAGCTTATGAAATTATCAATTAGGCTATGATACCATGCAGTCACGCTTATCACTAGTAGCTGTAGGTTGCCAACCTGTTGCTTGACTCTAAGGCGGATATAAATACCCAACACAAGTAATTCTCTATAAATAACAAGTGACTGTAAATCAATCAATTTATTTCGATAACACAAGATATTTCCATTCATTCTGACCAAAATATGGCCCACCCCTATATTAAATAATTTAGGCTATTTTAAGTTGACATTAAACTGTTCTTGTCTGTCTGATGAATTGCCAAACTAGGCTATAAGACAATATCATTCAAACGCTGAAGGCTAATGCTACACACATTTAAGTTCCCTTCAAAAGGTTTAATAGTATTGTACAATTAGGTTAAATTGAGACCCACGCCTTTCCTTGAATGCCATACTTGCTATTAACATTTAAAACTATAGCCTAGTTTTGTCTCAATAATGTCTGGAATTGGTCACCAACATACAGACCCAATAAGCAATCCTAGACTACAAACCTAAATAAACATCACAAATAATATGCTTCATCAGTACACACAGGGTCAAGCAAAGAAGGAAGCGTGAACAGATGCATTAACTAAGTCTGGGCCATTTATTACAGTATGCAAAAGCTCCTCGGCATGACTGGACTGAAGCCCGGGCGCTGAGGACGCATGCCCAGAGGCTGAGGGCATTGGGTAGAGAGGAATGGTCAATATGCCTCAAGTTAAACGGAGTAAATGAGTCCGAATTCAAAGGCCGCTTTATACAGCAGTTGGAGAAGAGCATACAGTGCATATAGGCTAGGCCAGGGCCTACTGAATGACAGCTCACACTGGTAGGCTATCGGCGACAGAGCTCTAATGAATAATAAATACCTGAGTCCCGCAAGACAATTTGTTAACATGAGCACGGACCACCGTACTAAACATTTATGGTCGTCCAAGACCTACAGGCACACATAAAGTAAATTCCTCTCAATTCTAAAAATATTTATTTAGCCTATTTTCAAAGCCCAGTAGAAATAGATATAGTTAGGCCACGCTTGTTTCGACAATAGTAGGTCCAAAGTCAAGTAGCCTGAAGGTGCATGCCTGTCAAGTTCAGCTGCTTAAATTAATTGAACAGCTTCAGATAAATATGATCAAGCTCCATTTAGGCTAATATCTACCTGATGACAAGGCACAAGGTAGGCCTACACAAGGTACAGAAATCATCACACACAGCCTATTCCATAAATGTTTGCAATAGCTTACATCGAAACATTAAAACATTGTCTGCATTCGCATCTTTGAATTGAAGCAACAGGAAGCAATATCAGCTGAGAAAGAGTGAAAGGAGATATTCAAAATTAGGCCTGTGTGCAGCAAAAGCGTTGTAAGCATACCATGCATAAGCTGAATGAACCGCCAACCGTGGCCTACAACCTTAGAACATTTACATGAACCTGTCTTTTCAACAGCACAAGGCGTAATTCATTGTCAACAAAATTGCACTGTGCAGACACCATTTTTATCAGACGATAATCCTGACTGTACTGCAGGTGGCATTGAATGGCTTCGCTTACGCCTTGGCCCACGCCATATTGTTCCTGTAACTGTAATGGTCTCCTTTTCAGGCGAGAACGGTTCTTTGAGTCGTCTTTCGTCAGCCAAGACGGAGATCAGGAATGCATACTCAAGACATTAAGTAAAGTACATTCATTCATGGTTTTTACAGAGCGTAAGTAGCATTCATTTATTTGATAGCCTACCAAAATTGCCCAGAGTTTTCCGAGAAATGTTGGGCCGCACTCTAAACCAAGCCATATTCCTAGAGACAATTGCGAAAGGAACAATGCCAACCGTCCAGCATCACTGCAGTGAAGACACAGACCTACCTCACACACCACATTACATAGGCTAAATCACGTTAGCCAACACCAGAAATCATTTAAAATCTAACCTAACTCTGTTATGCTATAAGATAAATAAAAATGAAAACAAAAACCGAAACTACTGAGGACCAAAAGCAACTAAACAGAACCACTGTTGTTTTGAGGCCTGCCCACTTGGAACGGTGACCAAACAGCCAACGTGTCATTCCATGGCAGAAAAAGCAGTAGGGTACTATTTTCATTTCACCTGACTACGTCAAGGGAGAAAGCAAGCATGCATGTCAACACAAAAAAACACTTGTGCAATTTGCTCTCATAATGAAAATGTGCATCTTACCTGCCAGCTTTGGTTATGATCATTTCTGTGCCCACCTCGTGGAATTTCATCCACAGCTCCCTTTCATGCAAGTATACCTTAATTCCTTCCATCCCCTATGACATACAAATTAAAAAACAACACATAAATTAGAAAAGAGAATGCGTCATTTTTATGCGAGTAAGTAGGCTATGCTAGACATTCAAAACACACAGCTTGAAGTACAATGTGAAATGCGTAAAATGGTTCTTTCTATCATGCCTATTGGAGTTAATATTTGAAATATCATTGTTCAAGACTGTTCAGCTAAATGTCTAGCAATACTTTGCACTTCCTTAAATGAAGGCCTACACAAACATTTAATTTTTCATACTATTTCTAATAATTGTGATTTTTTTTTTAATTGCGGTTGGCCTACATAAACATTAGCATCGCTATAAACAACTATGCTTATAACACATCTATTACAGGTGAAACATCTTCAGCAGTTGTATATAATTTCATAGCAAACAACAACTAACAGTAACAACGTATTTATACAGTCTGCAGATTGTGACATCTTACTCATCATTCTAGACACAAGCCCACAAGAACACCAGCTACACGAGCACCAACAAAAATGTGTCCATTTTGGAATAATTATATGGTAGGCCAAAGGTGTAGGCTATACGGGCAAGATTATTTCATCTATATTTAGGCTATAGCTTGCAGCTCTACGCAATGTCCTCGAGGGACTTTTAAGTCCTGACCTGTTGAATAAGTTGTTTGTGATGACGGCGATTTGCTTGAAGTTCCATTTTGTTTCTCCGGTTTGTTGTCAGTGTGTAAATCCTTCGAATCCGTTTCACTTGGCGAATTTTGGAGACCAAACCCTTCCTCGTTGTCCGCCATGTCGAGAGGCCTCGTAAGCAGTGATCCAACTGTCAGATCGGGGAGAGGAGTGAACAACAAGCTTGATGTTTGCAACACAATCAAAATTAATCTTGCAATAGGCAGAGCTGGAAATCCATATAGTCCAAAGCAAATGACTTTAACTTAGCTAACCCTAGGTTATGGTCAAATAGCCCAAAACAAGTACTTTGCCAACTGAATATCTCCTTTAGAATAGCTATTGGCCTTCGGCTATGTGATGGTGATCAAACATACGAGGAGGTAACAATTTACCCTGCATCTGAAATCCAATCTAACAGCAGATTGTGCACATAAACGAACAGAGATACAGACAAACGCACACAAAAGAGCGCGCACATACCCACAGGCGTATAATGACAGAGGCCTGCATGCAGGCACAGTATACCGATACTGGCCATTTAGTGTGAGTTTATTTTTTAACACAATCCCTGCAGACCTACCAAAAAAGTATTTAACCATTTTATTTTTTTCTAGAACAGTTTTGAATAGTCATTTTCTGTGTCAGAAGGTTGTTTCGTCAATGTTTTAACACAGGGCTAGTGTTATCATTGATTGTTTATGTTCTGAGGTTATTCATGCTGCATTCTTTGTGGTACTCCATGGCTAATTGCTCTAGCCAATTTTTAGTAAACTTAAGACACTATTCCAACATACTTACAAAAGCATGCCAATTCACTTTTGCAGTTGCATAGAATATATGCACAGTGCGCTTGAAAAGTACGCAGTTTTACTTTAAACAAGCTACAGTCCACACATGCAATCCGACAAAACAAACAACTCACATTATATAGCCGATATTATTGCCTTCGAGGCTCAACCGTTTGAATCCTTTGCGCAACATCAAGCGGGCTACACAACACAAATCACTTTAATTATTTTCGACCTCGAATTTGGTCAGCTATTGTAAGAAGCCAGTAGCAGGCTAATATTTTGAATGCCCTATTTCACTGACAGCGGGGAGCTCAACGATCTACAAATAATAATGAACGATATTTTCTTAATTTTCCATCGCCGGTTGACAAAGACGTTCTTTGACGAAATGTCTAGATGGCCGCAAGGGACTAGAATAACAATGACCATAAGTGGACCAATAATTGTTCAGACATGGGAGAACATGGACAGCAGACAACGTTTACCTTGTATTCTGCTGCGAGACTTGCACCGCGATGAATCCGTTAACTACCAAGCCGAAATCTTCCCAGTTCAAAGGCAGCGATGTGTTTATGAAGTTTCCCTTTATTAGAACAAATCCAAACGTGTAGCTCGCAGAATGCTATCCAGCAAACCCATTGGGTTTCGTATTCTCAATGCCAACCGAAAATGTTGTTCAGCCAAAGGACTAGAGACTGTAAGGATTTGATGAGCGAATGATTAAAAGGATCGCAGCGGGGAAATTGCTGTAACTACTATTACGACAAGATGTAGGCCTATTATTTTAACCTTGTGGACCGTTTTCCAGAAAGCCTGCCCTGGTGATCGCGCATACCATTGTAGTAGTCCTCTACAAGAGCAGGTCTGTCACCGCCTTCCTCTCTCTCTCCCCCTCCCTCTCTCTCTCAGAGCTCGCTCTCTACTGGCCCAATCCTGCTGCTCTCCAAAGCGGAAACGCGGAGGCAAACGACGTAGTCGGGGTTACTCGCAGTGTCTGAAGCCTGTGCTGAAACAGCATTGGTCCATCCTCGGTTTAGCTTGCGCTTACGTCCCCACCCCCATTCCCTTGCAACCCCCTCTCCCCCCGCGTTCCCCCAAATCTTTTTGACATGACCAACGAAGATATTTTCCATATGAATGATTTTAATATGAAAAAAGGAAAACTGCATATCTACACAGTCACTCTTGTACAGATTTGTCACCATTAATTATGCACTGAATGCACAAAATGTTGCAATATATGTGCTTAAGAAAAATTAATCTGCTGTTCATGGCAATTCTTGGAGGACCATCGATACAGCATGACGATTGGAATAGTCTTCATATGTAGAAAGAGCCTTTAATTTACCTTTGATCTAACAAATAGTTGTTGAGCACCAAACAGAACAAATTAATGAAGACATAAAGGGAATGTCTTGAAAAGATGCATGATCGCAATTATAGCCTAGAGGTGTGTTATCTCTATGCGCAAGCCTCGGCGTGGGTAGCCTGGTTACACATGAAAATGCAGCAGGAAAAGTATGCTTGCATCCATCATTGTCGTTGTCTGAATGGTGTACTATAGTGCGCTAACAGCAATTGGAATACCCTAGACCAAATGTCATTTGGAGGTAACAACGTCGATACAAAGGATCTACAGGTTTCAGGTCACCTTTTGGTACCAATCATGACGCAGAGGCCTTGCTAGAATATTGTTTGGACAGGAGCGATGGCTAGGAGGGATATCAAGAAAAAGTGCACCATAAGTTCTTACAGCCCAATTATACATTTGGCAATCGATTCCATTTTGCAGAAGGGCAGCGACTATACGAGGCGAAAACACAGAGACGCAAGTGCTAAAAGGGCCACGGACATTGCGCTTGTATTAACATTCAAGCCCACTTCTCGATGCACAAGTAAAGACAAAATTGTGCAAGCATGTCGTAGTGTCCATATAGCTTTCCAAAGTTCAGATTCATTCGTTTGACAATTCGCATCAGTTCCATCGCCATCACATACCGATGACCTGCACGCGCGTGCACACACACACACACAGGCGCAGACACACGCACGCTCTCAGGCCCATTCATATTTTTCGTTCAGACCACAAATGAATCGGCTAACCACAACACACTCAACTGTTCATGTTCTCCTTGCAGTTTGAAGGACTGCAGGCAACACATATTTCGTCGCTAACATGTCATATTAATTACACGACTAAGCTTCTTATGATGTGTCACGCTTAAGTTATCACTGTACAATAACTGCCGGATGAAAGACGAATAGCGTTTAGATAAAATATGCACTAGCCATTTCTGAATGATCTCGCTGGCCAATAAAACCCATTAGCAAGATTAGGCTAAAGACACCACGTCCCCTTTTGGGCTACAGTTTGGGCTACAGTGATTTATGCTGTAACTATACAATAACTGACCGACAGTGACCTATGCAAGAGGTCTGATGCGGTTTTCATTTGTACTATAGACGTCAATGCAGCGCAAATGATCTTTTCTGTAATAGGCCTTAATGTCTCTTCATTTGTTAAAACACACACACACACACACACACACACACACACACACACACACACACACACACACACTATCTAGAGAATGAAGACGGCGCAAGTGGCACAGACACCCTCTGTTCAGGCTGCGCTAAATATAGGCTAGCGTCTGATAACCCACTGGTTCAAAGAAAATTGCAGTGAGCTGGCTGTATGTGATGTTAAAATGGCAGTCTGGCGAACATGCACGGTAAAGTCATCCTGACCGGCCCCGGGGGCAACGCGCATCTCAAGAGCTGTCCGCGAGATAGCCTATGAGCCGAGCTGCGTGTCACCCTTGGCTGCCTTCGAGGCATCGCGCTCTCCCATCGATAATTTCACAAGAGAAAACACAGCAGCTGAGCAGCAGATAGTCTGACCTGGCAGCGCAACCAAAGGAGTGCCGCACTGGGGGGATGGCATCATAACTATAGTCCTGAAGTTATGTCGGGTAAGTGTGTTCCCACTAGTTTGGCTAGATAAACGATGTATGCTTGCACACTTAACACAAGTGATGCTATTCCCCCTCGATGAGTTTAAAAGCATATTCTTGAACTGAAAAAATCGTAATATTATGTGAAGGTCTTTTTGCCGATGAATTCTCCGAGTGTCAAAAATGTATTGTTTTAGTCTAACGGCTAGCTCCATCTCCGTTCTTCTTTAGATAACCTAAACTAGTTATGTACAATGATTGTGTCCTTTCACAGAATGTAACACTTATTTTAAATCATGTTGCCAGCATGCACTTACCCTTACTTAAAAAGACAAACACGACTCTTATTTTCAACTCATTCCGGAGCGCACATATCAAAAGTTAATCTACACACATCAAAATAAGTCCTGAACTATTTTTGTCACATGGTGATGAAAGAAACCTTTCACTGTGTATCTAAGAACATCAGTTGTATAAAATTCTGCTGGATAATCAACAAAATATTTGTCAGACTATAGTGAGGAAAAACATTTTCCATCACATAAAATTGTTACCATAGCTGCATTTTACACTCAAGTAATTCAAGATGCAGGTGGAGCTAAATATCACAATATCGTGGATGATAAATTAGCCTAAAGCGTCGGCCACTACTTCATATTTTACAAATAAGCACCACAGAAATGTCATCATACCATAGACACCTTGTGTATCTCAAGATCAATGACTCATTACTTCTCTGATGGGCGGTTTTCACTGCTGTCTCTTATGCCAAATCCATGCCAGTCATGTTTCTGGTCATTCATCTCATCTCAACTCAGCGTTCTCACTTAACTGTGCAAACAACAACTAGGCTATTTAATTACCATTACATTCTCGTTGCTTCTACCTGCACGTTAGGATTAAGCTACTTTAAAAAGTATGTTACACTTGAGCAATAAAAGACGCGCGACTACATCATCCGAGAAAGTACAGAAATCGAAATTGTGTCAATAAACATTTCGGCTGCGACATTTAACAAGCCAAAAGAATAGAGTATGTACAAACTCTGCTATTGCTGCAGTTGGTATTTATAGGCTGAGTGCAACCATGCCACATGAATAAAAACATTAGCCTATACCTCTCCTTTCCTGCAAAGGTGCAAAAGGTCATTCAACACACGTTCTATTATAAAGCATATTGAAGTTATGCTGTAGCCTATCAGTAAGAGTTCAACATACTTATAGACATGGTTAGACCCAGAGCCAGTGTATGCTTTAATTAATGTAAAACGAATGACCAATAATAATACTAAGATAGCCTGATAATGGAGGGAGTAGGGTAGCATAGTTTAAGAAAAAAGCTTAATATGACAAGCAGTAAATTGAATATATAATTGAGTTCAGTATTCGGCTATGGTATCCAATATTTTGTAGTACTAGTTAGATTACTAGAAGTTATCACCTTCTTTTTTATTAGGCTACGAGCAAGTTTGATGTGTGCAATTTTGCATTGATACCCAGCGTCGCATTGCATGTTAAAGTTTGTGGGGAAAAAGAACATATACTTTGGAAATGCAATGAATTATTACTGACTTTCCGAAAGAGCCGGGAAAACTATTAGCCTACAAATTCTCATATTTTTGTGGATAATTCCTTACTGAAGGAAAATACCAAATCAAATGGAGTGTTATAATGAGACCATTAGTCACGTACGTTGTCTGAACTTCTGACTTTTCTCTTTATAGGTGTTCATATCATCCAAATCCTGAACCTGGAGAAACTATAAATTGTTTACCACAGCAAGGGGCACAGGGACATCAACATTTTTTTCATATTTTGCTCAGAGTTGCAACATATACGCAAATCCGATGTAAATTTTTCACATTTAAATTAAGTTTCTATTTGAAAAGTTGATACCTAGAGTAAAACGCAGTCAAAAAGGTAGACTGACTCCAGACATCTCTGAAAGTTTTGTGTGTTATCAGATAGCTAAAACAGGCGTGTTCCAGTATTTATCCGCATAAGAGATAACTTTTGGGCCATGGCAACCCAGTCTTAATATGGATCTCCGTGTAAATCCAATTAATTCATTCAGACTTATTATTGTAGGCTACTAGTTGAGGTAACAGATTTAAGCATTATTTTGAAATGCCAAGGTGACTGTAGGGGTTATCACAGATATTTTTTTTCCTAAAAGATTGCCTTACGCATCACGGTAGCCTACGTTTCATGCGGTTAGTGCGCAAGGAAAGAATCCCAGCACTTCAAAACAACAAAAAAAGAGTAGATGTTTTACACGTACTCAGTATAATACAATACATGATGGTGCATAACTTATTTTGTAACATCACAGGACAACTTTAAAAGAACAATTACATGCATGTTTTGGTAAAAAAACGACCAAAACATGAATATGGATAATTTGCAACAACAATGTAGATAGGTCTGACATTTTAAACATTTCAGTGGGTGTGGTGAAAAAGGGTAATTGGGACTGGAAACTATATTTTTTTCTTCCACGTCTTTCTAGAAGACTTTGAAGTCGAACGAGTGATGTTAATCTATACCACATTCTACAAACTTCACAGATAGGAGCATACTTCGAAAAGAGTAGATGAATGCGCACTGGCTACAATTCCAGCAACAGGTCGACAGCTTGCCATATATGGGAGCAAGTCTTATACGTACCCAAATCAATGAATTGAAAAGACCACACAATTGAAAAGACTTAACGTGTTTCGTAGGGTAACTAATTCAGAAATTCTGTCTAAAGAGAATGAGTCATTGCTCTGGGCAAGCCACATTGTGAACAAAATCTTTAAATTAGGCTACTTGTGCCAATCACATAGAAAATGAAATGCGCGCACCCGCATTCACCACGTGTATTAAAATCAGTAAGTGTATTGCAGCGCTAAATCCCCGAAAAAATATTTACCATGCATATAAAACATCTGGTTTCTTATGCTGAGCGCAACTTTGAGTAAATTAGTTGGTGCCGCCGGCGCAAACAGGTTACACATAGGTTATGAGTATAACACCACGAATTGTAGCAAAACATTTTCTTTGTCAAGCTGTTTTGTGACGAAAATGGGGTCAAAGTGGACAGCTAATTAGTCTGACACAGCCTGCTAGGCAAAGAGCAACATGTTACAGTAAAATTGTTAGTTAACCTGTGGCTAGAAGCCCCAGCAGGAAGTGAGGGAAAGCGGGGGAATCGACACAACCTCGAGATTGCATTCACAAATACAACAGATAGAGGGGAGTGAGTTTGGACATCTCTAATCTTATGCTTCTTGGCAACCTTTTTGTAATGCGAGGCCCACGAGGCTATAGAATAAAAATGCGTTGGCTTTTGCTTGGAAAACCTTTAGGAAAATGAGAAGGGGGTTGGGGTAATAGAATCAATAGCTACATCATCACTTTGGTTTGTTTTTGCATTATCGTCATAATTTTGGAATGCATTCTCCGTCGTACTTCAAAAAGAAAAAAAATGGGGCATATGTCCCTGGAACTCAATAAATACTTCATTTGACATGGAAACAAGATATAATATTTATAGACCAAATGCAGAATTAATTACTCCATTTCACAGCATATTGTGGTGTGAGGTAGCATCCAGGTGTTGTCTGTTTTCCCTCTAAATGTCAAAATCAGAAAAAAAGTATTATGCAGGCTACACTGTTCACATCACCTTCTCCTCAGACCAAAGTCAATATGTCTGAAACAAACCCCAGCATTGCTTCATGGGCCCTGGGACCTCATAATATCATACACATGTGACATGTACCTGAGGACTTCAGAGAACATCCACTGTGTGGTCTGAGCAGATTCCTCAGGGCTTTGCTGCATGGATACATGCATGTGTGTGTGTGTGTGTGTGTGTGTGTGTGTGTGTGTGTGTGTGTGTGTGTGTGTGTGTGTGTGTGTGTGTGTG
>JASCIP010000023.1:6950124-6968549 GCA_034783695.1 Sardinella gibbosa | reverse complement strand
TGTGTGTGCGTGCTTGTGTGAGTGTGAGAGTGAGGGGAGTGGGGGGGGGGTGCTATATGCATTTGGCAAATATATAAGACAAGCATCTTTAAAAACAATAAAAAGCAAAAACAAATATGTGGCACATAGTTCAATTCAACTCCACACCATAACACTATCGCAGTCAACCATACAATAAACACTCATTCCCATGTCAAAAGGAAACTAAAGAGAGAGAGAGAGAGAGAGAGAGAGAGAGAGAGAGAGAGAGAGACAGAGAGAGAGAGAGAGCGAGCAATAGATGCGAAGCTAAGACCAGCCTTCCACATATAATCAATCATTCTCAACTGCTTTCAGCATGGGACTGCCATGTCAGTCATAGGATTTAAGTAGAGCGACAACTGGTATGCAAACAGACTCATAGTTGTTTGTCCTTCAGGAGAAAAGTCGTACATTTGTAAGCAGAGACAAAGAATGGGCCAATTGCAGTTCATGTTGAACCTGTACATTCTTCAAATTTCAGCCTAAGCAGGAGAACATGTTTAGAGGAAGGAAAGAAATCTTAATGGAACAAACCACAGGTTCCTCTGAAAAGAAAATCAGAAGATTGGGGAACTTGGTCACTGCCTCAGAAGCATCTCTCTCCAAACAATTGGTACAGTAAACGTTCACTGACAATTGATTCTCTTTAAAATGGAATAATAATAACAATAATAATTATAATAATAATCAGAATAATTCAACAATATTCAAGATGGACCCTGTGAACAAGCTCCAAGGTGCAAATAAATAAGGACGCAGTAGTGAACAGTTTTGTAATTATTGATATCTCAGCCCCTACTCAATAGAAAGCTTGCTTCTCAAATCAACGGCAGCTGTGGCGCAATCAAAACGCAAGGAAAGTGGGACGTCTCCACTTTGCGCATGCCGTTACCCCCCCGGGTGGTGGGAGCTGATGTGGTCTAGCTGTAGCTGACGAGGGTAGGGTGGGGTGGGGCTGGGGCCGTGGGGTGTGCATCCATCCAACCAACTCATACAGCGACCAGCTTCTTTAGATTTCCTTGAATATGGTTATAATTGACTTTGCGTGTATGTCTTCTCTGGAGAAGAGCGTGGGGAGGAGAAAGGGGTCTAGACGAGATTATACTCTTTGAGGTTGAGCTGCAGGATGGTGTCTTTGACGGCCGCAAAGACAAAGCGGATGTTTTCGGTGTCGGTGGCACAGGTGAAGTGCGAGTAGATGATCTTATCGCTGTCGGGGTTGAGGTCCACAAACATCTTGAGGATGAACTCTCTCCCTGCCTGAGCATCTCGTTGGGGTCCTGGAAACAGTCAGTTGAGTATTATTATTAATTTGCTATTATAACTGTTCAAAATTAGTTATTAGATGTAATGGTAATGGGTTATTAATTGGCAATTAGTTAATTACGACTGAATCACTGAAACTTACAGCTACATGAATGGCCACTGAAAGTAATTTCATATTTTATGTTTTTAATAGTTTAGTATTTAAGTACTTGAAACATTAAGACAAGCAAAAAATACGACGATTCAAAATTTCTGTCAAATCCACCATAACGCAAACTAGTGAAGACAACAAAACCCTTATTACAGGACA
The DNA here is from genome assembly GCA_034783695.1 of Sardinella gibbosa. Classification (NCBI taxonomy): domain Eukaryota; kingdom Metazoa; phylum Chordata; class Actinopteri; order Clupeiformes; family Clupeidae; genus Sardinella; species Sardinella gibbosa. The sequence continues at coordinate 6,966,952 of JASCIP010000023.1, read as the reverse complement.
ACTTTCATATACAGTACATTGCTTTTTAATGCTGTACTGTACCCAAAAAAGTAATAAATAATAAATAATAAATAATAAACAATAATGGGGAGGACAAATAACCAACCATCATATTCAGGGAAGTAATCCACTAGATGAGAGTACATGATCTTCTCCTCCAGCAGATCTTTCTTATTCAGGAATAGTATGACAGAAGAGTTCTGGAACCAGGGATACGTTATTATTGTCCTAAACAGCGCTTTGCTCTCCTCCATCCGGTTCTGTCAAGAAGGACACCACAGAGAATACCAAGACATGTTAGTATTTCATTTGTGTGAAGTAAATAATCAAGTAAGGCAAAACACTACATGACAAATATTCGAAGAGGTATTGCTCTGAGACGCACGAGGGCGCTTTACTTCTGGAGACCAAGCCTGTTAATCCCAGGCTTTCAAACAGTGGCTCTGACAGATTAGCTGTTTATGCAATTGTGAAAGCAACTGCTGAAATAATGGGAAAATCCTCGCTACTCATATGTTCAAAATGTACTGATCACACGTTGCCCTCTACTGGTCACCAAAGGTGTTGCAAGCTGACATGATGCCAAAGAGCTCCAGTTTGTAACCCCACAGCACTACTACCAACTCCATATTGCTGAGAGAACACATTACACTTTCACTTCAGTGCACACAAGTTATGTTCTCTTACAGGCTATATCCATTCAGTTAAAGCAACACGCCACCATTTGTGGAAATATGTTCATTTTCCATCTCCCCTCAAGTTAATTAATTGAACCATACCTTTCTCCTGTTCATCCAGTCCTTCTCCGAGTTTGGCGGTACCACTTTTCAGCTCAAAGCTAGCATGTATCACTGAATCAGATTAGACCAGGCGAAATGCTAATGGTCCAATCCGATTCAGTGATACATGCTAATTTGGAGCTAAAAGTGATATCGCCATACTCAGAGAACGACTGGATGAACAGGAGAAAGGTATGGCTCAATTAATTAGCTTGAGGGGAGATGGAAAATGAACATTTTTTTTTTACAAATGGTGGCGTGTTGTTTTAAATGAATGAGAAACAATCTTGAAAACAGCCCTAGTGATGGCATTAGATTTGATACCAACAGGAAATTCTATAATTATAGCTGCAGAATAGCATACGATGACTAATAGCATTGTCTTCCTGAAAATAAGGGAAATAGGAAACGCAATGACTTCAACAGGAACACCTGTTGATCCTTGAATTGAGAAAGAGAAAATACAATGCAAGCAACGCCCATGGCCATGGGCAGTACTCCCAAGACAGACGTCTTTGCAGCTACCACAGGGCGAGCACTGGTGACACAGACAGAGACAGAGACAGAGACAGAGACAGAGAGAGAGAGAGAGAGAGAGAGCAAGAGAAAGATAGAAAGACAAAGAGAGAAACAGAGAGAGCGCAAGAGAGAGAGAAAGAGAAAGGAAGCACCGTGTCAGCCCTCCTCACTTCCCTCTGCTGGCCACTAACAGGTAGTGTCCTCACCTCGTTGTCGGATTCGACCAGGACCTGGTCGTATTCGCTCAGCGCCACCAGAAACATTATGGAGGTGACGTTCTCGAAGCAGTGGATCCACTTCCGTCTCTCCGACCTCTGGCCACCCACATCCACCATCCTGCAAAGTAGCAAAGAGCAAGCAAGTCAAAGGTCAGTCTGGAGAGGCAGTTTATGGCATTTCACTACAGCAGAGGCCTTTAGAATCCATCAGAGGCCATGCGGGGAAAAAAATATATATATATATTTTCAAAACAAAGACAACTCTGGAAAACTCAGCTAACACGGGCAAAAATAATACAAAAAACAGTGGATGAAGAATCATTTTTGGATGGAGAGCAGTGTGTCGGACAAGGACACATTTCACCCAAGATAAGACCAGAGACATGAAGGAGTTACCTAAAGATGACACTCTGAAGGTCAAAGGGATATTCAATGATGCCTGTGGTGGGTACTCTCACTCTCAGGACATCTTGTTGGGTGGGCACGTAGCACGTGTCAGAGATACGATCCACTGCATTTAGATAACTGGAGCAGGGAGGAGGGAGAGAGGGAGACAGACAGATGAGTTTTGATGTTCCAGACGTTGCATTGAATGCATCCCGGCTTTGTTGAGACTCAATTATCTAAGGTTTAGTAATACAGAAATCTCTCTTAGTTAACAGTCCTGTCCCCTAATTTGATCATTTGGACAGACTAAGGGAAGGGAAAAAAAAGAAAACAAGGGAACATGGATATACACAGCAGACTGAAAAACAAAATCAGACCAACACAAGGAACCGACAGTCATTTCCAAACTTTTTCTCTGGATTAAATCTCATGCTAGTCTCAGGCTCCCAGTGACCAGTCTGCATGTTGCTTCACAGGTAATTCATCCATTTGAGTTCAACCCCAAGACAAGAACTAAAATTTAATAAAGCAGTCTTTGCTGCCAAATTCCATTAGTACTCAAAGTCACTGGCCAGCTAAATGACTTAATTAAATTACTGAGCAGGAAGAGGACGAGAAGCACTCACTATTTGGTCGAGTCGGAGAGCTGGTATTCCCTCCTCCGATCGTAGCACTCCTGGATTCCTGGGTCGTTCCATAGACTCTTAATGGCGTCCACATAAGGGTTTCCAAATGATGTGACCTTCTCTACGTCGATTTCACGTACAACATTAGCGTTGCCCTAGAGAAAAGTGAACAGTGAGTGGAGGGGCAGTGAACTCCATGCTAAGTAAAACTGGACATCATGACATAAGACGACTGTTATTGAGGCTCACAAGCAAATCTACAACCATTTTAAGTCATGTACTGAAAACAGCCTGTGCTCACAAACTTCAAAGGAAACGCACTTAAAGAATAAACGTACCGTATAAACAAAAAACCTCCGAGCTGACAGCCACCATCTACTACAAGCCTCACTACAAAAAGTTTGTACTATGCTTCACAGGCAACCGTCTGACCCAATTATGTTACGGCTTCCAGTTCTGAGGAAACCGGGTTTCAGTTTCAGTTCTCAAAAGTCCACACACGCGACTCCCGAGCAGTGACCCATTAATGCCGAACTTCAGACAAGAGTTTTGCGACACACCGTAACACTTTCCTAAGTCAGACAAAAAAAAAAAAAAAGAAAGAAAGAGAAATAGGGTTTGCCTTCAGGCATCTATCTGGAAATGGAAAAGAGGTGGCAGCACATTTCTGTAAGGCAGTGAATTTGTATAATTAATTTCATAGCTTGGGGTGGATAATCTCGTTAGGACGTGCGCCGTGATTAACCAAAGTGATTCTGCCCCCCGCCTCCCCCCACCCCACCCCACCCACCCACCCACCTCCACCACCACCACTACCACTCTCTCATGGCATTTGTCTCACGAGTTGGCCTACTTCGTGGCAAGGCCGAAGTCACTGGGACTTTTCCAGCAATGTGGATGTAACTCCGGACACACAGCTGTGCACATCATACCACATACCCATGAGACGGAGGCTGTCCTACGTAACAATAACGATATGTAATAATAACTTCATTTGTATTGCGTCTGTCTGGCGAGAACCCAAGGTGGTTTCCAGAAAGGCATTCTGCAGACTCTGAAGTGAAATACGGTCAGATAAAGCCAGCAAGATAGAGAACGAATTAGTGCAAATATAATAATAAAACTATGGTCTATGTTGCAAATGAAAACCAACAAAACAATTCATTTAAAGACATAAATGAAATCGGACATGGCAAATTCCAATTCAACAAACGGGTAATAAAAATAGCTAGTCATAAATAAAACTAATTTAAATAAACAAAAACATTTACTTTTATAGGCACATACTGTACCGATAGCAAAGGTAAAACCTCAAATACCAAAGCACTAAAATGAGTATAGCACATACAGTACTCTGCCCATTAAACTGGGTGGTTCCATAGAACATAATCAGAGTCAGAACCTGGTTGGCGTCACACACTCCCTTAAGTGTAAGGCCCGGCCCAAGTCCCTGCAGGCTCCACATGCCCCACTGAACCCGAGTCGGACCAGCCCTTCTGTAGCATGACGGTCCTGGCTGTAATGTCTCCAGTCTAATGCGGACCTTCCACTGGAGTGTCAGAGCGATTTCTGAACACTACCCCTAAAACCACAGACGATCGCCTTATGCTTCAGAGCACTCTCTCATAACCTCTGCTTACCCTCACGAGGCCGTGTGTGTGTGTGTGTGTGTGTGTGTGTGGTTTCCGAATCACAAGCACTTAAAAACTGGGGGAAGTATACTGTACCTTATTGTGCTCATACTTGTAGGGGATCTGCAGGGTCTCCATAGCCCTAATCATGGCCTGGACTGAAGTGAAGATATTCTGGTAGACCAGCTTAGTGAAGCCTTTCTTATCCTCCTCAGAGTAGCCTGACCCGTGGATGATCCTCATCTGCTTGATGAAGGTACTTTTGCCACTCTCACCAGTTCCTGCGAGCAGGGTTCAAAGGTCACCACCACCAGTCAAGAAATGCACAAACTAGGAACCATTAAAGGTGAAATGTAGCCCCCCCCCCCCCAATACACACCAACACTATCAAATAAATAAAGATGATATATAGATAGATAGATAGATAGACGGGCACAGATAGATCTAGAGAATTGACAACAGCATACTACCTAAGAGACAAAAAAGGGTTACTTTCACTACATTTCCCATATTACAAAACCCCACCTGACTAACAGTACCCATTTATGCATACCACTGCTGTTATGGTGTTTTTGCTGATTAGCTATAAACTGATGGCATCTATGAGAAGAGTCGATAGTTTCTTAGAATTTCAATAGAGGTGCCATTGGCTACAAATGTCCACATGTCAATAATTGCAGTAGCCCTGCTCCCCTGGTTTACTGCACCATATACTGAGCATGACCCATGTGGTCTGGCGTGGGTTACAACCAGTCACATAACAGAACAGGCTTTTTTGACGGTGATTTAAAAAGAGAGAGAGAGAGCGAGAGAGTTGGTAAAGGTTGAGTCGCTTAGCGTGTGTGCGTGCATAGGATTTGCCATACTACGCCCATCAGTTCAAGGGGATAGATTGTTTTCAGGAAGCACTGAGCATCTTATCCTGATGGATGTTAAGTAGTAAACAGGCTTTCAAAAAAATATCCAACATACCCACCCATGCCAGCGACATATCAGTTATGTCAGTGATTAACGTTGTCTTGTGCGTGTGGCTACATCTGGACCCAGCAAAGCACCAAGGTTTGTTAACACCCACACGTTTACAAATAGCTGAGCGAATAGTCATGTAATAGCCTACCACGTTAAAAGATAAAAGATTATCGGGCCCAGTTGTAAATTCATGACCATATCGGAAACATGCTTGTTAAACCACAACAGCCATATCCATAATTACATTTATCTAGCTGGCCCTTCAACCACCTTATTTACATGCACAAAAGTTTTGCATAAATGACTGCAATCACTGCAAACAGCGTGTCTTACAAGAGGAAAGAGTAAATATAGAGTGTTTCACCATTTCTTACCGAGTAGCAGTAGCTTTAGCTCTCGACGGGCGTCCTTCTTGTCCCGGCGGAGCTGCCTCTCGATTTCGTCGTTGATCCGCCTGGCTTCTTTCGCCTCCTCGCTGAGGCAACACGCCATTATGGAGTCCAGAGTCATGATTCTCCGAAAGAAAACGCTGTGGGTGTCTGTTTTGCTTGTTTACGACTTTTTCAAAAAATCCATTGAGGAAAAATAAAACAACGCATGGGTGTATCTATTGCCACGCAGTAAGATGATGTGTTTTTTAGCCCAGAGAAATAGATGTAAGCATTCGATTCATGAAATTGTCCACGGAAATCACACAAAACCTACAATTTTTTCAGTGTGGGTCATCCCCACTGTTTCTGGTTCTTCTGCCCGGAGTCTCGCCCAACCAAAGAGTGCAATCCAAAGTCAGTCTGATTTGCTTTTAATTCTTACTTGAGCAACAGATCCTTTTGGAATACTGTCTCCATAGCCATCCGTTCTTATTAGCTATGGTCTTTCAGTCTTGTCAGGTCTTTTTCCACATCAAATCGATTTTTCTTTCAAACAAAAAATGGCGATGATCCTTGGTCTTATTTGTGTTTGGAAATTCATACAGATAGAAACAATCGCTGGAAATAACCTGTTATATTTAAGTCTTTCTCTCCAATAGCTCGAGTCCGGGCGTGGTAAAGCTGAATATGGCGGACTTTCACTCCAATTCCCTTCGAACCACTAGACTGGAATACAGTTATCTACTGGAAAATCCAATGAAAAAATACTAAAGCTTCAGAAACATAACAGTTTTGAGCATACTGTACGCTAGTTTCACTGCATACCTGAAAAATATGCTGTGGCATTTTGCACCCGGTGAATTCCTGTTGAAGTACCTTCGATTCCCACTTTCGGCTATTCCATATGTAATTTCATTAAAGGCACCATCCACTCCCAGCCATGTGACGTTTTGAACTGAGGAGGGGTGTGTTTGGCTGGGAGGACGCTCTCTGAGGAAGCAGTTTGACCCAATGTGTGGGAAATACGACACATCAACAACTTCCCAAACAGTCATAGAATAAGGATACGGCACAACAGCATTCCAGATGTTTATGTTCTATATAATACACAGAAAGGTTGACTATGCTACTTTGGTAATGTTCTGTGTTTATCCTCTATTTTTGTTTATTAGCAGCCCCGAAACAAATAAAATGCATGAGATCTTATAGGTCCAATAAACTGGGGCGAATGGATGACGATAGAACGTTGCAGACAAAGTATCTTGTCTTTTTGCAACAAAGTATCTTTCCGGTCGGAAATGAACGTTTCGCTTGTTGCTTTAGATAATTTTTAACCTGGTCATTTGGCAGAGACTGTGTTACAGCCTAGTTGTAATCGACAATCATTCCACGCCTTAAAAAAACACTTAGGTTTTAAGCAGTAGTGCAGGCTATGCTTCGAGAGGCGTCATACACCCATAGATCAGAATTCTGTACGTCCCAGAGTGTCTTCATTCTCGTTTATGAACTGGATTGACCCTGGGTTGTTCCCTTCACGTAGCCTCGTCCCACGTGGAGTACAGTAGATATAATCACTGTGAACATAACTTTTTGATACTTTGGTACAATGACAAAACGCAATACGCCTATTTAACACCGCATTTCATTTATGGTCTAATTATCGCGAATTCCCTGTTGAGCATTGGTCCACGGAGACGTGAGGACATCTCCCCGGCCATAGTGTAATGTGCCATAAATCCCTGGGCAGTAAACATCAACGTGACTGGTAACTTTCCACTTAATGTCAAACTTTAGCAACGCTTTGAACTTAAATGCATTAGAAGAAAGATAAGACAGGGGACTCTCGACACAAGCAAACAACTAATGTGGGGGTGCTAAAACCAAATGCAGCTTATTGTTTACATTTTCAGGTCAACTATTTACATTACGTGCACTTAGGCCAAATGTTCTACTGTATAAGACAAGGGTTTTTGTGACCACCTACTGAGATTCATTCGAGCAACATCCACTCCTGTCACAATGCTGCCATCTGTTGTCTTTATTGGATGCTGCAAAAAACTTCTTCATTCAAGGAAAACGTACATCCGGGAAAGGAAGCCGTTTCAGGAACCATTGTGAAATGACAGTAGCCTATTGGAAGATTAACGCACTATAACTGGTAATAACAAGTATGCGATACCACGTAATAACATAGTCTGCCCGATCAAGTGATCCATTTCGAAGAGCTGATTTCAGTTGACAATATACCAGTTTAACTAATAGAACATGGCAAATGAAATTAGTGATAAACAACCCTCAATTAACGGTGTTTTTTTGCGAGATACATAGGGATATTACTGGTTCACTACTGGCATATGGATTAAGTTGTCTGTAAGAACAGCAAAGTCACTGGACTACTCCAGATTTTGGTCCTTACAAACAAAATACCTACTGTATGGGACCTCACCTATCCCTTGAGTGACAATCAGCCAAGTTTACCTACACCCTGACCTTAACTTTAACAACCATTGTGATAAGACTACAGTCCTTACTAAAGCAAGACCGCTCTTCAGGATGTAAAGAATACAAATACTAAAAACACAGACACTTCAAATATTAGTAAAAGGTGGCACAGACTTTATTACTCAATACTTGCAGCACATTCTACAGAGACCAGAGGGGCAGAGAGAGCAATTAAGAGATTAGGAGACTGTGACAGACACATGAACAAGGGGGTGGTGGTGGGGGGGTCATGCTCGCAGCTACATAGAAAAGCTTCTTTCTTTTTTTTTTCTTTTTTTTAAACCCCCCATCTTGACTGGTGCCAGGTAAGATCCCCATCTAAAATGTTAAAAATGCTTACGAACAAGACGTACAAAAACACAAGTGTCGTCAAAGCTAGAGGGATCTCAAACATTGATGTGAAGTACAAATGATCAGTCTGTCTCTCCCCCACACTCCCCTCCCCATAGTGGCTTCACACAGCATGTAGACAATCAGGTGGGGGGGTTTTGTTTGTTTTGTTTGTAGAAAACGATACAGAAGGACAGAAAAATACATCCCATTCCACCCTCCAGCTCCCTCTTAAGCCAATTCATAATAGATGAAAATTTCTCAAAATAAAAACTGTACTCATATTTAAACTCTTACCAAACAATCCACGTATATTTACATTTTCTTTTTTTTTAAAAAAACGCACCCTCTATTCTTTCAACTCAAAACCAAAAGGAAGAAAAAAAAATTAAAATGGCAAAAAAAAGAAATTTCTATTTCATTTATTTTTCTTTTTAAATAAAAATGTTACAAAACAAGATTACATTCTGCATGGTTGCAACCAACACTGCATGCAGCTCGGTAAGGCCAAAACAAACTTGGACAAACAAGTGAGCTCCCTCAAACATTACAAGCAGAAAGACAAAGAGAATCCAAAATGAAAGTCATACTAGAAGGAAAAAAAACTCATTCTGCTGCCTTTTAAAAGATATCCAGACATTTACACATATCTTCTTTTTCCTTTTTTTTTTTTTTTAACTTTTTCGCTTCTTTTCTTTAATAAAAACGATAGGATGACTGACTGAATGAATGAATAAATGAATGGGTGGGGAGCACATCTACCCAGAGAGGCTGAGAGGAATGTCTGCTTTGAAAAGAAGCGGTTCTGAAACGGGGGGGTTGGGTTTGGGGGATTGGGGTGTGGGGGCTCATGGCAGTTTGGCTTGGGGTTTCTGTCGTCATCTAGAAGAAGCGGCCAGAGTACTGCTTCACACTGCAAACAGGAAACAGAGGAACCAGAGTGAGAGAAGGCTTGAAAGAAGAGACACTGACCAGTCGCAGAACCAGTGATGTCTCACAAAAAGAGATTCCGATCAAACAAACAAACAAAAAAATATGTGGAAAGACACACTGCGTTAAAAAAAAAAAAAAAAAGAAATTATGACAAAGGAAACAATGTGGAAAGACACTGCACGTTGGGGAAAGGCTCTGGGCGTGTGCGAGTAAGGTAGGGTGGGTGGGCGTGTGGATAGGAGAACACAGTTCTCGATAGACATGCATGCTTCATTTATTCAAGGTTATGTGTATAATTATGCAACACAGACAGCAGACCCTGCTCTCAGTTTTTCATTTTTCTTGTTGTTAGTGCCATATATATACACAGTATATGTGTGTGTGTGTGTGTGTGTGTGTGTATATATATATATTTGATAATTTATAAATCCGAATAATTATTTGAATATGATGTTACAAAGCATTTGCTGAATTAAACCCGATTCAGGCAACTTGTTTTACTGAATCAGCACACACTGCCTCTGTATGCTTGTGTGTGTTTGTGTGTGTAAGACAAGAGAGTCCAAGCCTCAAGGAGTGAAAAAACCCAAGCTCCGCCATGATCAGGCAAACAAAGTTAGCACAGGTTAGAACACATGCTGATCAACTAGCCCTGTGCAGGTCCTCTGAATGGCCCAATCATCATGCTAGTAGAGTTAGGTTCAGGATGGCCTCCACATCAAGGAAGCCAGGAGTTGGAGGGGAGGGGGGGTTAGTAGCAGGGCATAGGAGGGTGGAGCAGGTTAGGAAGTAGTATTGAGGTGCAGTCACACATGTTGAGATTGGATAACATGTCAGGACTGTCCAGGAAAAGGTTGAGTGTGAGCAAGCAGTGCAAGAGTGCAAGAGGTGAGTGAATGTGTGTGAGTGGGTCAGGTAGAAAAGGGGAGAGGCTGGTAGGGCTTTGGGTTGGAGCTGGAGTTGGGGTTGGGGTTGGGGTTCGGAAGAGGAATACAGGCGTGTGAAATGCTGAGAGCGCATGAGGAGGAGCCAGACGAGGCCAAGCCTGTGCTGTAGGGTAGACTGCGATTTGTTGTCACTTTATCTAACTAACAACAACAAAATCACAAGTCTTCCACACAGAAGCAAGCCAGCTTGATTTTTTTTTTTTTTTTTGGATTAAAAAAAAAAAAAAAAAAAAAAGAAGGAAAACAGTCATCCCACAATCGATTTCTTTTGATTTTTCTCCCCTTCTTTCTCTACCGCCAGGCTTCCCGTCAAATGGCAGTAATTTCACCGTACAGCAATTTCACACAGGACAGTATGTTAGGAGAGGATTAGAGATTAGTGGAAAAGAGGGGGGGGCAGGACAGGGACACAAGGGGGTCACATTTCAGAGAGAGTTGGTCATTCCAAAAATGGCACAAATACAAGAAAGACATTTGCAATATACACATTACACATAGTGTCTTTTTTATGTTAAAGGCATTTCAACAATACGTACACTGTAATTGTGTAATCCAAGCAAACAACTACTGTATGTGGATATGTACAACTCTCAGAAAGACACGAATACAATAGAAACAGGCAGACAAAAAAAGACAACAGAGAGAAAGTGACATAGAAAGACAGAGAGAAGCAGACAGATCCAGGAGGAGAAAGTGTGTTTAAGAGGAGAGAATGCAGACAAACACATCAACAAAAACACACACACACACACACACACACACACACTCACCTGTTCTGCAGCAGGTACTGTGCATTCTGGATCTGATCCTGTGTGCCTGTGATTGTAATGATACGGTCCTCTGAGCCCTCCAGAGGCTCGTCGATCTTGATGGAGGCTCCAGACTCATGGCGGATCTGCTTGATCCTCTGCCCGCCCTTACCAATGATGGAACCAGCCAGCTATACACACACAAACACAGGAAATTCAGAGATTTCAAATATGGAAATTCATTGTGTAAGAGAGAAGCAGAGACCATGCGGCCAAATGAGATAAGGATTTTTGTTTATGCCAGAGGGAGTGTGGGAACGTGTGTGAGGAGTTCACTCTTCTCCTGCGAGGTCTTCGTTTGGTGTAAAAGTGTAATTCATACTTGGATGTGTGCGTGTGTGTGTCTTGAATGTCTACACTTGAGGGTGGATTTTATGTTTGTTTGCGCATAATATGGCACAAGAGTGGTTGCTCATGTTTGACTGTACATCAACGGGTGTGGGTGGTGCTGTGGAGTTCCACTCACATCTTTGGGGATGGTGACTTGTGTCGTGATGACTGGTCCCCCAATGTCACTATATGATCCCCGTCCACCTATAAAAAGCCATTACATATCACTTTAATTCATTCAAAACTACTTTTTGAAGCAATTTTGCCTTTAGGCCTGTTAAGATTAAGAAAAAAAAAATCCATGTAATCTCACCTGACTGGAAGGGCTCCCAAGAAGAATTATTGTCTTAAAATTAAAAGAATGGAGAAGGAGAAATGTAAGTGGGGGGAGGAAGAAGAGGGAGGAGTGGGGCACATTCATGAAGGTTTCAAAAGCAGTTGGGCCTTCAGAAAGGCAGGAAAGAGTGGCAGTAACAATAGGAAGTGCTTGTGTCTGATATGACGGCAAACGACAAACGCCCAAGACTTACCATAGCCTCCACTCTACAGGCAACACATGAATGAGAGAAAGAAAGAAAGAGAGCAGAGGGGAGGAAGAGGGAGACATCAGTTTGGTCAAAGTACTTCATGAAAAGCATTCATTACAAAAAAAAAAACAACAAAGAAAACCAGTTACATGCAATAAGCAACCAATTATTCTTGAAGGCCTCTTTTGTATGAGTAGGAAGCGAAAGGCGGTGTTTGCTGTAGCCCTAAATGGCACAAGCTAACAAGCCTCCTGGATCCATCCAGGCACTCGGCTCTGCGTTTGCCTGGAGAGTTCACTGGCGAGCGCGGTGGCTTTCACCTACGTATTTAACTGCTCCTTGGTAACCTAGGCAACAAGTAATTCAAAAATCTGTTGCCTAGCAACAGCAGGCCAAACCAGTGCACACAGGATGAGTGCTCCACATATGCATCCATAACACTGCCATTTCATCCACACGGAACAGGCAGTTCCTTTTCCCTCTCTTCCTGCAACTACTAGCCCTTCCATTGAGCTTTTCTTTGCAGAATTAAATGCAATACTGAGTACTTATAATTTGCCATATTTTAGGGAGAATAGTACTGGATGAAGGTTCAGATTTGGGGATTCAAAAATTTGCTCACCATGCTGTCATAGCGATCTCCAGGCCGTCCTCTTCTGTCGCTGTAAAAAAAAAAAAAAAAAAAAAAAAAAAAAGTGAGAAATGCAATGGCACCAAAATGAAGCTTACAGACCTGAAAGGAATTATTACACAGTACAAAGTAGAGACATTGGCCATTGAAAAAAATGGGCTAACGCCAAAATCATTGATTAAGCACAAATATTTCAACAGAAAGCTCAAGCTAGAGACACTTTGTTACTGAAGCAATAATTCAGCCCCCACCCCACCCCTGTGGTTTAGTATCTGAGAGACTCAGGCTTCCTGTCAACTCCAGCGCAAATACACTTATGCCCTGATAGGCGAGGCCAAAATGCATTACCAGATCAAATATATTAGCCACATTAGAATGCAAATTGCATATATCAAAACTTACAGCATGTTATGCAATTCTGATTCATTTGATCTGTCCTGAGAAGTAAAAACCGCACTCCAAAAGGCACTTTCCTTGTAAAAGAAAACCCTTTCAGCAGCTGACAGATTTCTGGGGTTTGGCCTAAGCTCCTGCAGTGGCCTGCGAGTGAGGTTGGAGCCAAAATGACTTCTAATAACCTGCTCCACCTCAGTGGCAGGGCTGTTAAACTCGTTTAACCTGAGCAAGAACCCAAGTCTGGTTCTCGTCACGGGAGATAGGCTTTCAAAATGGCCGCTCAGCAGGCAATTGGGTTTATTACTGAGGGACAATCCATAAATGTAATGGGCATGTGTAGAAATTAGACGTGACACAGGACATCTAATTCTCAGAGTGTACGTTTCATTGGTGTTGGAGGACTTCTGTTGAAACTCTTAAGAGTCGCCACAAATGAATACTCACTTTGGTCTGTCGTCCATATTGCCGTGATAGCTCTGGTGGGAAAATCGGTCACCTCTTTAGAAAACAAAAAAGGGAAAAAAAAAAGGGAAAGACTCATTAGCACACATGTAACCTGCTACCAGAAGTAAGTGTAACAGCAACCAGAGCTGCATCAATAGTTACATGTGAAGTGCAGGCTTAAAATAAGTTAGACTATGGAAAATAGCAGTAAAGTTGTCACTGTAATCTTCCTGGCGTGTTCTTGAAAATGTATTCACTTGCTTTCTGTGTTGGTGTGTAAGCATGTGCGTATGTGTATTTGACAAAGGCTTTCTTACCCTCCTCTGGGTGGTGGTGGTGGGGGAAGGGGAAGGTTCCGGGCCCTGCTGCCCCCACGTCCTCCCCTGCCGGGCGGTGGAGGTGGCGGACCGCGGCGGGGGCTCATGTCGTCATAGTCCCTCCTGGAGGGCGGCATGGGGCGACCACCGCGGCCACCTGGCGGCATCCGTTCAAAGCCCCCCCGGCCGCGCATGGGGAACCCGCCCATGGGCCTGCGGCCGCGCTCCTCAAACATCATGGTGAAGCCGCCATAGTCATAGGTTTCATCGTAGAAGTTGGGGTCATATGGCTGGGCACGACCCTTAATTGGAGCCTAACCAAGGAGAGGAACCAGATTGGAGTCAGCACAGAGGGAATCAGAATGGTGGAGCTCTGTCAGTCACTCTCATAGTCAAAAGGAAATGATTGGTTGCAGCCTTTAGGAGCGATCTGAATAGCACGGGTGAACCCATATTTTGTCATCAACGCTTTTTGAGTATCTTTAGCGATTTTACAGTTTTAGTCGCTCTCGGAGTGAACATTCAGTTACATGTTTTTAACACAAGTGTGCATCTCTGCTCTACGCTCTGCATCTCTACAGTTCTCTGTGCGTTTATTATTCTTGTCACAAGTTTTTTTTCGCCCTGACTTGTCCTAGGGAATTGGAGCTAGAGACTCAAATCTCTGGCCTGATGTGAGGAAAAGTGGCTTGTATACAGCTTTTCGCTTGGTGGCAGACGATTTCAACGCATCCTATGACGTCAAGATCCGCCATAATGGATTTTCCGCCATTTTGAATTTTGTCCAAAGTGAAAGTGAAGTGACGATTGTTAAGAAACTTGGTACAAATGATCTACAGACCATGCCTCCTAAGTGATATTCGTTTCGCTTTCATACAAAGTGTTGACCTGTGGCAGTCGTTCAAATTCAATGGCGAAGCCGTATCGAGCACAGGAAGTGAGCGCAAATCTCGGAAACGCTTCAGTGTATCAAGACCATATTTGGTGCCGCAATTAGCAGAAACATGTTTTGGCGCATATCTCTGTATGTGTTTGGAATTACAGCTACATTTCTATGTCAGTGATTCTCTGCAACATACCAATGATGAAACTTAGCAGCCTGTTGCATCAGTGTAAGATTTTGGCCACCATATTGGATATGATAAAAAAACTGAACTTTTTTGTGTAGGGTCCATACTTGGTCCGATCGTCACAAAACTTGGCAGACGATATTTAGGCCACACATGATGAGGGCCATGTCGTAAATATTTTGTTTGCTGAAGCTAATCTGCCGCAGCCGTACAATATTGAAGGCACGAACAGGAAGCGGGCTCGTATTTTGGCTAAATTTTGGCCTGTCGACTCACGCCTTGATGTGAGGGCGTGCCGTCGCCTCCTCCTTCCAGGGCGCTATCGTGGCGCATCCAAGCAAGCACACTTTGGCATTTTCTCCGGAAATGCATTCTAGTTTAATAATATGCTTGTTTCCTCATATACTGTTGCTGTCTCTAGATCAGTATGTTTACCCAAATCTAGACTTCAGTGAACGTTTATCTCTATTCCAGGTGTCTGACAGAAACGGACCATGTATTCATTCACATACTGTACAACCATTGAAAACATGCTCAGTGCACAAGGTTCTTGGCATGTGTCATGAGGTGAAAATGGGAACAGCCCGCTATTTTCAGAGGCTCACCTCAGAGGTCAGCTCCAGGATGACTTTGATGCACTCCACAACTCGCTCCGGTTTTCCCCCGACCAGAACCACACGGTCGGTGGAATGAGGGCAGCACTCCTGGAAGAGCTTGATTGTGGTCTGGGTGTTCTGGAAGTAACACAACAGAGGTTTTTAGCAGCGGATCTCCCCCGAACAAGGACATCGGCAGCCACTCCACAGTCTAATCTGGAAATGTGAATCTACGAAAGGTGTAGTTGACAGGTTGGTCGCCTAATGCCCAACACTGATGTGAGCTAATAAGGGTTTTTGTTCTCCTCTTCACTGTGGCTCTTACCTCCCTAAGCTCCTTAATTTTGGCACCTTTGACCCCAATGATGCCTCCAGCCAGACTCTGGTGGATAAGCAGGCGGAGCTCACAGTCAAAATCGATGCCATTGTAATGCTGGTACTGGAGGGAGGGGAGAGGAGGGGGGCAAAGATGAAGTTTAGCGCAATGATATCATAGTGTTCCTGCCACTGAACAAATCCCACAGGTTGTGGTTTTAGCGATGGCTAACAAGGCTCATTTTTTCCATATGAGGTCGCAGACTGGCTTCCCCCATCGATGAACTACGTGGCAATTTTCTGCCGAATGATTCAAAATAACTCTTGTCGCTTCTAATTATCTGACAATATTTGCAGTTATTTACAGTCACATACAACGGGATTCTAGTCCACACTGAGAGAGCTCCCAGGCCTATTTTACTTCACTCTTCCAAACTAGTGGACACAAGCAGGTTCTTAGGAATGCACTTACCTCCTCCAAGGTAGGGATGATCTTGAGGAGAATTTCACCGATGGTTTCGATATCTGCACTAACGCTCAGGATGCTGGAGAGCCAAAGGGGGTAATCAAGCATAATGGCGGACAACGGCAAAAACAGGAGGGAAGGAAAGTGGACAACATTTTTAGAATACACATTCTGGTGTGGCATGAGCAAAAAAAAGAACAACAAAAAGAGAGCAGATTCAAGAGAGAAAGAAAGGAAGAGAAAGGGAAAAAAAGAAAGAAAGAAAGAAAACAGGACTGTTGAACACATGTTTCAAATTTCCCCAACACTCCACTGAATTAACGAGCAGCTGACATGCACTCGCTGATCGCAAACATTCAACAAAGAAGAAGAGACAAAAGACCTGGAGGAATGGGCAACTTTCTTGGAAGGGCTCAGATCAGAGTGGGCACAAAATGGCCGCAAAGTAATGCGTGAGAATCAGAGAGAGATACAGACACAGAAAGGAAGAAAATGGTTGCTTAAGCTTTAGCTTTTTTTTCTTCTTTTTTTTTTCCAAACCCACCACCAGTGAAACAAAAATCTGGAGGAAGGAATTTGATTGTAAAGTAACACGTCAAAACAAATATGTATACTTATATAGGTTATAGTAGCTATAATGCAAGACTCGCCATTGCAAAACCGTGCCATTGGCACACCTTCTCACAGTGACAAAAGAGGAATCGGGGGGGAGGAG
>JASCIP010000023.1:6561806-6573003 GCA_034783695.1 Sardinella gibbosa | reverse complement strand
AAAAAGGCCACTGATGCCAATAGCGTACCTCTATCTTTAATTTCCTTAAATACAGCATTTTCTTATTTTCTTTCTTTCTTTCTAAGTTTCACTTATGTAGACCAGTAAGCTGCATTCAAAACTCTCCACTACATTAATTGGGGTGTGCACAGCTCCTCAGACGGTGGCTATGATATACCCATTCACCAGCCAGCCTAATACTTTTGCTTCAACAACTAGTTACTCTCAAACACTGTCAACTGCATATACTCACTCTCTGAGGGAAGGATTGGTCCACCAATCATGCGCGACAGGCCAACAGCGTAGTCACACACATCAACATACTCCTGCACCTCGCCGACGCCCTCTACGTAGATCTTTCCCATCTCCAGTGATACCTGTGCAAGAGACTATCAGTTGTAGACTACAGAAGAAAGACACATTTCTCATGCATTGTAACAAAAAAGGAAAATGTGGGGAATTTTACATATTAGTACATATAAGTAATAAAGCAGTAAGCATTTTCACATTTTCTGATTTCACAAAATATTAAACTCCTATTTTTTTTTTTGTCCTGATGTCAGACATCTGAACTGTTCTAATACGAAAACAAAACACAGACAACATAGCTATGGCTAATCAAGCTCTGAAGAGGAGGCCTCACCAGGCTGCCGAGAACTTTGATCTTCTGCCTCAACGCATCACCGATTTGCCTCACGATTTCGCCTCGCTTGGGAGCAGGAATCTTGGGGAGAGAGAAAGGAATTGGACAAGGACAGAGAGAGGGTTTAGCTGGGGAATCTAGAACACTAGCAGTCAGTGATTTCCATTTCCGTGAGCACAATTTATATCCTAGCTTCATATAGAGTTTTGGGTGCAAAAAGAGGACATATGATTTTATGTACAGGGAACCTACACAGGAAATTAAAAAACCCCAAGGTCATACAAGCAGAGCCACATATTGGTTGGCAGTAAGTCCACACAGATGGGTGAGCAGTGCTAACATCTGGTTAAGAAAGTAAAATTGTGCAACTGTTGTATGTTACTGTAGGTCTATAGCACTGTTTAACCTTGCACTGTACATTAACACAAGACACCACACCAGAAAACAACGCTCTCAAAGCCTGTTGTATAACCAGAAAAACCCTCCTTCAGAGCCAATTACAAGACAGGTGGTTTTGAATCTCGTAAGAACTATTACCATCTTATGAATGTGTTGCTTTAAAACTAAACTAAATGTCCACAAAGCTGAAAAATACTGAAAAAAGCAACAACTCTGTACTTACATCAGCCCATACTTTCCAGGCTTCTCTGGCCTTCTTCACAGTCTCTTCATACTCCTCCAAGGTTGCCTTGAAAGAGGGACAGTCATAACACCACAACGAACGTCACAATGTGCTTATTCTGTATTTTACGCAGTAGGTTATGGCCTAGTTCACAATTCCATTTTTTTTTAACTGATGACTGAGAATTTACAAAGCACTGTCGACAAACATCTAATGGGTAAAGTTGTATCACAAAAAAATGCACTGGATACCTGGCGCACTTTGGCAATTGGTTCATTGTTTGCTGGGCAATATGAAGTGACAACCTTGGAGAGAAGAACAACAGTTAAGCTCCATACCACAGGTGCATATAATAAATTCATGTGACGGTAAAACTCTTATTGGACTATTTGCAGCTATGACATAAGGTCAGAAACAATGCGTTACGTGCTATAGATCATTTAATTTGGATAAAGCCATTGTAATATCTTCACTTAAACGTTTAGAGAGTTATTCACACAGATTAAAGACAACTGGCAGTGAAATACTGAAGAATGTTATTGAGTGTTTGGCTATGGTTAGCCACTAGGGGGACCCTATAGAAACTGAATGAGTTCAAGTTCACGTTTGCAACATCATTTCTTTGGTTGGATAAAGTTACATTGTCGACCATAAAACAAATAATGTCTTTTCATTCAGTTGCAACCTGTCAGTAACTGTCGTAAATATACAAGTCCAGTAAGCAAAGACTCCAAAGATCCCACTTCTGTGAAAACCCCATTGTTGCCAGCTAACTTAGTTTAAGTTAACTAAGTTTGCTTACTACGTTTCACTACACACTAATGTTAGAAGTAATGGAAGATCATCTGCAAAAGCAAACTCCTCAAATCACAAAGTAATGTTAAGTGCAAAGACCCTTGATTTAGCTCTCCCACGGTATAGGTCAACTTAGCCTAGCCTTGTCTTGCTAAAGCTAGCAACGTGGCTTGCTAGTCAACTAACCAGTAACTTTGACAAAATGTCACAACGCCTGGAATGTGAAGCAATGCAACAGGTGAGCAGTTGTGTGAGTTTGTGCAGGCCTACACACGGTGCTAATGTTAACTCGTCAAGATCCCCTTTGGTCGATTGTTCATGGAAGTTATTTTGCTAAACGTATTTTCTAGGCCTTCTCCACTAGGGTCCTGCAAACATCATTTTGCAACGTTACTTATATTTAGAAAGCGAGCATGTGGTTAATCTTCTTGTCTTACCTCACCCTTGCCCCCCCAGGTCCCGTTGTAAACACCGTCATTTTCTTCTTGGAGACCTAACTCTTTCAACCATGCGTATTTCGGCTGGTTTATGAGGAGTGTGGACATTGCTGCAGCTGGTCGAAAACTTAGCGAATAGACCTTTTTCCTGAGGGCAATGTGCCTTGCGACGGTCAGAGCGAGCGTGCGCTGCATGGTTGGCCGAGGGGAGAGGGTGTAATAAACCGTACGTCGTTACATACACGCCACGCCGGTATGAGCCTACACCGGCTGACAGTCATGATTGGTCGAAAGAGACTCTCCCCTCTTGCTGTCTGACAACGTGGAGGCAAATATATTTGACTTAACTCTCATCTAAAACGTTTGTTGGTAGTATGACATGCATTGTTGCAGCAGCATGGTTGATATAGGCAGACTGAATAGCAGAACATCTCTGATCTTGGCCAGACCAAAGTCCTTCTCTCCTATAAGCCCGACTGAATTACTGAAGATAATATTACTGCATTCATATTGCACCACATGCATTAATATTCACATGCTTGTTGCCATGTTGATGTTTTAGTCTATGCATAAATAGAGAAGACTGCAGGACCAGTAGAATGCTGTAGGTAAATATGACTAATTTCTCGAGAGGAAGATGTGAGCAGAGTGGCGCAGCGGAAGCGTGCTGGGCCCATAACCCAGAGGTCGATGGATCGAAACCATCCTCTGCTATATTTTTTCGAGTTTGGGAAGAATTACACAAAAAAGAGAACAATGTCCAACAGTAGGAGTAACATAGTTTTTTTTAGCGAATTATACGTTATTTGTTTCAAACAAGAACATTTTCTCTGTTGAATTTTGACGTAACAACGTCATTACGTAGCATTATTTCCGGCTGAGGAGAAATGGCGGGTGAGAACAGAGATACAATGGAGGAGCTTGAGGATGGAGAGTTATCTGGGTCTAATTCCGACTCAGAAATGGGAACAAATGCGGATAATCGTGGACAGGTAATTGTACTATCAAGCCGCTGTTAAGTTACCAGTTTAATCAACAATGCCGGAGAGCCGGTTGCCTTGCAAATCGACCACATAGCTACTGTTATGTTAGCTAACTTGCTTGTTTGATAAGTAAGTTATTCTTGTGGATTTGGCGACACAAGATCTTCTGTAACGTTGGCTAGACAGATAGGTAAACTAAGTATTGTTTCTGTGGGGTCAATACACACGAGTCAGAGTGTGTAACTGTAAAATTAACCTCCTCCTCATGCACAGTGTTAACATGAAGTCACGTTGGTTGACGCTAGATAGCTGCATAAACGTTAACCAAGACTCGTGCCATCAAAGTGTCATATCAATGTAACCTTCACTGGGTCACCTCTTCATTCTAACGTTACTCATCATACTCTTGATGGTATTGGAACATTACTCTGCTAGCTTGTAGATTAGCTAACGTAGACTACATTATTTTAAAAAGGACGTAGGCCTTTGCCTTGCGTTGTGTGGTGAATGAAGAATGGCCCATGATTTTGCCATAACGTTAATCTGGAACAGTCCGTTTGTAACCTTTTTGTTAATGTAATCTGTAATATTATAAGGCCTCATCCAATCTAGTAACATCCTTGCAGGCTTGAAAGGGTAGCCTAACTTTTATCTTGTCACTTGTCTATCTCCCTCCTTCAGGTGGCTGCAGCCCCAGCATTCACTGGCCTGCCCTTTCAGAGCCGTGCTCCAGCTCAGCCAACCCAATCCGCCACAAGCTACCGCAACATGCCTGCCGCTGACTCCTCTGCCAGTGATTCTGACTCAGACGAAGACGCCGCGCTGTGGCGACGGAAACGTCAGAAGTGCGTGCATCCTCCTCCGGCCCCCTCAAGGCCCGCCATGACCCAAGCGCAGGCTTTTGCGGCGTCCGCCACCAACACCACAGGTCGCAAGGTGAACAACATCTGGGGCTCTGTAGTGCAGGAGCAGAACCAAGACGTGATGGCGGCTGAGCTAGGCATCATGGGGATGGAAGGCGACCTGAACGTGCAAAGCAGGCAAAGCGAGGCCTACAACTATATATTCGCCCGCAAAATGATGGAGCGGGAGCGAGAGCTGGAGAGGGAACAGCAGGAGCAGGATGAGGCCGGCATGTTGGACGATGAGCTGGAGGACTACATGAAGAAGGGGAACAGTAATGTTGAGAGTGATGGCCACCTGAAGAGGAAGAGGCCTGCCAAGGAGAGGCTGGGGCCGAGGGCTGAGATGGACTTCAAGGGCCGCTATGAGATCACAATGGACGACCCAGATGAGAAAGTTATAGATGAGATCGCTCACAGGTGAGCTGGAAGCAACATTGCTCATACAGTAGTGGGACATAACATAATTTAGGTAAATGGAGCTCTTGATTACTACTGAATCCGAGTGCCTGTGAGTTGCACACAATATCCCTGGCCTGTACCTTGAAAGTAGTATTCACCCATTATTGCATTGCTCTTCTCTCTGTTAGACTTTTCAGACATTGACAATAGTATTTATAAAGGAATGTAATGATTTCTCACTTAGTGATTGTTTAACGATATAGAAGTAGAGCAAGCAATATAAAGCATATTTTTCCAAAGAGATTTAATTTCTGTTTTTTCTTTGACAGGCTAATGGAGCCCAAAAAGGACCTAATAGAGCGTGTTGTGAGGGTCATTGGCACTAAGAAGGCTATTGAGCTCCTGTCAGAGACTGCAACTATAGAACAAAATGGTGGTCTGTACACCGTGGTAAGTGTTATTCGCCTCTATGGGCACATTTGCCATCACTGTTTGCAACAAGCAGGAATGTAAGCTTGATTAAAATCCTGATGTAAATCTCACAGCCCTTACCTAGATTTATTTTTTTGTACAGGACGGAAGTAGAAGGCGAACACCTGGGGGAGTGTATCTGAATCTTCTGAAAAACACGCCAAGCATCACACATGAACAAGTCAAGGTATATGAGTGTTCATTCTTTGTAATCTAGATTTGGGCTTATGAAAACTTAAGATAAGGTAATAATTGTTTATGAATAGAGTATTTGGCTCCATACACAAATGCGGATTGAATTCTACCATACAGTGAAAACAATTCAGACAAGAATATTTAGACATGATCTAACTTTTGATCAAACTGTTTTGGGAATAATTGATCAAATTTGTTTTGGGAAATCCTGACCTCTCATGCTGCATCCTGTGGATTCACAAGAAGATCATGAAGACTATGCAACTTGTTATTAGTGCACACTAGATTTTAAAGGGAGTACATAAGTTTGTATGTCAGGGGCTCCTTTTCCTTCTGTAAAAGCAGTCAATACTGAACAGTATTCACAGGATTTAGGCTATGTCTGCAGGTAACGTTATTACCAAACATACATGAACCAAGCATTTTCAAAAAACGATTTTTCTGCCAGTCATGATATTCATCGAGTGAATTTATCTTTTGATAGACATTGCACCTACAGTTGGTGACATTCTGTTAGTTCCCAGACTCTCATTTGCAGTCCAAAACTGCAAATGAGGAAGATATCCATAGCTAGGTCTAGTGTAGTTTGTTGGATTTAAGGACCACGTCTCAAATCACGCACTTGCACACTTCAAACACAATGTCTTGGTGCACTCTGAATGTTTTATTTGTTTGCGATCACGATTTAAACAGCGGACAATGTTTTGTCACTTCTGTGAAGCGTTTTCAATTAAATGCTCCATTTGGGACAACGCTTCACGTCAAAAACGCACTCTATGGCCGTAAGTAGCCATACATACTGTGTAGTGTTGCAGTGCAAGTGCAGCATTTGAGACACAGCCAAGATGTTCTGTATCTCGGTTTATTGAGGAGTTGTACAGACATGAAGTACGTCTGATGAATCATTGTGTTTATTGTGTTATAAGGACACGCATAGAAGCCAAAGTCCAAGTAAATCCAAGCATACTTAATTCCAACAGGAGATATTCCAAGATGAAAACCAGAAAGAATATCAGAGCAAGAAGGCTGCCAAGAAGCGGCGACGACATGTCGTGGCCAAGAAGATGAAGCAAGCTCTCAACACCCTCAACCTACAGGAGCATGACGACGTCTCCAGGGAGACGTTTGCCAGCGACACCAACGAGGCTTTGGAGTCTCTGGAGGAGGTTCCAGAAGACACCGTAGAACCTCCCGTGGGCACGGAGGAGTCGCCAGTGGTCTACAACTCCAACGACTTGGAGGTCTTTTGATGCAACTGGACTACATGATTACAGTAATGTGCATCTCTTAGACTAAACCTAGACTGTGGTGTTTACAGTTTGCCTGACAAACAAAAACAAACAGAATGGCCGTCATCGGGCCAAACGGATGAACTGCCCCATGCAACTCTATAGAGCCCCTGTCTCTGGCAAATGCGTATAACACTTCATGAAAGCACTGAATTACTTCTTAAGTTGTGATTAAGAAGCTACTTGCGTCCATGGGTGTCCTCTGGAGAAATGGCAAGGAATGGTAGGAATTGGTGTGGCGGGCTGTTATGTGAGAGACCCTGACACATCTTCCAAGAGGTTTAAGCAATGAGAACATCAGCTTCCCTTCCTGTGCGTACACTACTTGTGGTAGACTTGCATACAGAGGACAATGCAATGACATTCCGCTATGTCCAGTTACAGTGTGTGATACAATCTGAAAGCTTTATTCATCACCTAACATTGGGTGCACTTTTATTTTTATGGAAATGGTGTTTAGTTCATGTTTCATTTCCAGCCAGAGAAACTTTGTGTGTGTGTGTGTGTTTGTAGCTGAAAAAGCTAAATGTTGATTAACTGCTGATATAACCTGGATCTGTTTTAAGATGTTAAGCACTGCACATGTGTATGGATGTGCTATTTTTTGTTTGGTTTATTCTTTTTTTTTCCCCTCCAATTTGACATGAATAAAAGAAGAATAGCTGAAGGAGCACAGCAGTCTCCATGCCAAGTGAGCACTAACTATTAATTCAGTACAATCTGTTTTGCATTTGAAAAACGATACTTTGTACGTCATGCCTTTCAAATGTCTTTGACAGCTGTGGCTTACTTTGATGAACATTGTGGAAGGTCATAAAAGACTTGTCAGTTTTGAGTTGCATGACACTGCAGCTGATTACACATTAAAGCCTGTCCATTTTGTCGACATAATTGAATTTTTATGTTGTGTTATTTGACAGTAACAAAGGTTTTAGTTGAGTTAGAGCCATACTGAAAAGTCCTGATCTTTTGCATTTGTTTTGCTAAGTTGAGTGGCTGTGCAGTTTCATGTAACTCTTTGGTCTTATCAGCCTAATCAAATTAATTTTGTTGCTTATGTTTTTCTTCATCCATCATTAAGAGAAAGATTAATGAAAGCAAGCTTGATAATGAACATCGGATAAATATAGTACCTTAAATTAAGTAATTTTCTATCTATTAAGTGTAATTATTTGTGCAGTGAATGGAACATACTTTCTTGTATTGGCTTGTTGTCTCCCTGCATGGCCTGTAACTCTGGCATGTTTTCAAGTGCCTTAAATTGCCTTATATGGGGTGGCATGAATCACACAGACAGGAGCTTGTCGTTTTTACACTTCAGACTGTCTGCACAATGGATGAAATTGCAACAAATTAGCTGCGGCCCAGAGATGCTCCGAACAACTTGTAGATGGAGTATCATCATCTCTGGCTTTTCAAACTGAGAGGAGGGGGAGGAAGGGCAGCAGCAGCCTCAGAGCACTGCTGCTCTCATCAATGAATAAGTGCAAGGGTTGTCATAGCAACTCGACACATAAACACTTACAATAACTCATCCAAATCAGGACATGGCTTTGCTTCCCTCTCTATCTCTCTCTCTCTTTTCATACGCTATAAATAAAATGTTGGGCTATCAGACGGTCAGCACCAACTTTTCATTCATTCATTTATTTTTTTTCAGAGATAGAGACCTTTCAGGAGGAGGCAGTCGTGATGTTGAATAGAAAAGCCTCTCTGTGAAGGGGAGCCAGGTGTGGGAGGAGACATTGTCAGTTCAGCCCTAACAAGTGATATTTGTGGAGGGGAGTTCAGGGTCTTATTATTTTATTATTTTATGTGGATGGTGGTATCTATTTATATAAAAGTATAGACACCCACCAAATACACAAATATAGATTTTTATTGCGTTTTTTTATGGCAGATATTGGACAAGTATACATAGTCACATGTACACCCAGTCCATACATTCTAAGTGCAATATAGTCACATGAACATATACAGTAGTCCATACATTCTAAGTGCAATTTGTTGTATTAGCAAGGGTGTCTTACAGACAGCATGAAATGATGTAGCCTATATATCATAAATAGAATAAATTAGATATTTTCACAGTACCATTTGAATAATCCATAACATGACGGCATGTTAACTCACCACACTTAACATTCATAAAGTCAGTTCATTCATATTTTAAGAGGGTGATGAAACCTCCTTCTAGCCACAGTGAGGTGGAACCCACGAGTACCATCTGGACCATGAGGGAACCGCAGAACCCCATGAGGAACATTCGAGTCCCCATTTAAAGCCCTTTTAGTTGCTGCGATGCCCCGGTTCTGCCTGGCACCATCCTCAACTGAGGAGGTGTTCGGTGTCTGTATGACTGCCAGCTTGCGTCGCTGCACCCACGGACTGCCTGTGGGGGTGGAGGCTGGGTTGTCAGAGGACTGGTCGGGGCTCCTCCGTCTGCTCAGCTCGGGGCTGGTGTCTGGGCTGCCCCACATCTCGGAGAAGAGTAGCGGGGAGACCCTGGGGCCTGGCAGGGGCGCATGGAGGACCCTGGGGCTGGAGCGAGGGCTGCCCCACGGGCTGCTTCCAAATCCCCCCACCACCTGACCACTGAAGAAACGGGCCACGTGGAGGGGCGACGAGGAGGCGAACTCGGACTCAGAGGAACTGTAGGCTGAGGAGTCCTCAGCGCGCGACTGGAGCTGTTCCATGCGCCGGTTGAGGATGGCCATGCCCTTACTTGACGTCCTCTCCTCTAAAGACCCCACAGAGGAGGCATCCTGATTCATCATCTTCTTCTTTTTGGAGCTCCTGCCCACCAGGACCACCTTCACAGAGCTGTCAGACTGAGTCAGCTCATGATAAGCTTTACCTGCCCCCTCCAGCTCCTCATACTCAACCAGAACACTCTCCTCTGTGGAGAGCTCTGGGTACCTGTAGCTGTATCTCTGGACCTCAGCTGGCAGCTCCCTCCCTGGTCGGTTCACTCGCACAGTGCTGATGGCTCCAAAGGGTTCTAAGAGACTGATGGCTATTTCTATGGTGCTACGAGGACGGGGATCCGACCCGTTGGTTTGGTCAGTAGTATTTGCCAGTGCAGTTACGCAAAGATCAGAGACGTTCCAAACCAGCAAGACTTTACTGGGTACTTGGGAGAGGACTGAGTCTGGCACCGGCTCTAATCTCCGGACTTTGTTTCCTTCCTCACTGACTTCAAGTTTGGTGGAATGGCGCAGGGCAAACGCGGTGGAACGCCAATCTTTGGTCAGTTGTTTCATCTGATGAAAAAAACGATTAAATAATTATTGCTTTTTTATAAGTGATATAGTAAACACACACACACACACACACACACACACACACACACCATTATCCATAACGACGGTAAATTGACCCTAATGAGGTTGCGCGCTAAATTGCGGCGCACTTGTTTCATCCTACAACATATATCCAATCTGTCTAAAGCTTACTTATAAGATACCTACCTTTTTGAAGGATGTCAGTAACTTTATGTTCACATAGCCCATCTTGTTCCTCCGTACGTGTTTTAAGAGGAAAGCATCTTTAGCAAGATTCTCATCGGACAGATAATACTCTATCTGCTTCACCATCTTCTGAATGAGATCCTCGTCGGGAATAGCCCAGTCATCAATGTCAATATCTTCATCATTCTCATTGAAAAAAGGTCTGCAAGGAAATCTGTGTATAACATTGATCATTAGTCTTCATACACATGCAAACACGCGCGCACACACATACACAAAATCAAAATGCTATTAATTAAACAGTTCGTAAATAGTTGGTAATTGCCAATAACAGGTTATTTTATGTAGTAATTATTGCTATAGCCTTGCTAAAGTGTCAACTCACTTGTCATCAGCATCATGACAATCCATTTCTGTTTTCTATCTTCCTCCCGTAAAATAACTGATCCCACCTCTACCAGTTAGTGCCAGAATGCCCAAAGAGTCGATGCCGGCTTGGTTATAAATTCTCTGCCTACTTCAGCTGGGAGGCTGGCATTCAAGCCTGTCCAATCAAAGCTGAGGGGGTGAGAGTGAGGAATAAAAAAAAAAACTAAGGTATCACCATAAAAGGCTATATCTGATTCTGCACACTGGGTACTATTTTTATTTACTCTGAATGAAAACTCCCACTCATACATTTTATTCCAAATCGGTTTGCGCCAACGTAGGTAAGGTACTCATCCTTTGATAGCTTATTGACGGAATTTTGGCCCACGCAAATTAAAAATAAATGCTATAGATAGAATTATGGGTAAATGTTATTGTTGGAGCACACTTTGGATAGTATCAAAAGTTTGGGATGGGAGTCCAGGTACAAATTCATGAAGCGCTTTTTCAGAGAGGGTAATTCAAACCCCACACCAGCAGAGGGAGCTTTTAGTGAACCATTCAATCTGCCTTGTGCGAGGGAAAGGTGAAAAATATTGTGTGTGTGTGTGTGTGTGTG
>JASCIP010000023.1:5581460-5593863 GCA_034783695.1 Sardinella gibbosa | reverse complement strand
TTTCTATTTACATTGATAGGGACGTTAACATGGAGGTTTCCATGTCCTTCCGGTTATGAATCGCGGAGAAGGACATAAAGCACTACCTATATTACCGATAGAGCGAAATGCGTTTTCGCGTTTTACCAAAAAAGCAGTGTGGAAACCGTATTACTTATCCAGCAAAAGTTTACAATCTGCACTGCACCTTTGGTCATAATGCAAGACTTAGGTGAAGGAGTCCTTGTCACCAAAAAAGTGTAAAAGAGGATTAAAAAGACAACGGGACTGGCGAAACAAGAAAACAAGGCTATATGGGATGGCGCAGGTGGGAAATGTGGAAAAGCGGTAGCCTAATGACAGAAGGGATGCTCAACTTGACACGACAGGTAAGTCAATGCTGTCTAAATGAATATGTCCCACTGCTTGGTTGTGTAGGCTAATTCATTACGTTGGAAGCATAGCAGTAGCCTAAAGTTAAACCTTGATTGTGGATAGTAACGTTATTATCTCTGGGGAGATAATTTATCCATTCTATATTGCTTGTGAATGCAATCGCGGTGTGTTGACGACCACCTGTGAATGGAGGATGGATTGGTTATTGCATAGACTACCGCAGAGCCGCATATCTCTGAGCTACCTTAGGGTGCAACGCACATTTAAAAACGCATGGCGCTAGAGAGCGAATGCAAAATCAAACGTAACGACTAGATGGGAGAAAAACAAACACAGTGTACGTTTTACATTTAACGCCGTTTGATATGTATGGACGTGACATCACAACATGGCCGACTCATTCAAGTAAGTAGTTCAAGCCAAAGATCAAGTAGTCCAAGCCACTGTTCAGAATGACAGTGGCAATGAGTTTGGAAATTCAGCCAATCACAGTATAGTCCACACAGTGTGTTTCATTTCAACTGTCTGTCATCAATTGACAGAAAAAATGAAGGCCTTGGCACAAATCACAAGGCACAAAGTCACCAGTCAAATTTCAATTCAGCGGGTCAATTTCTGGTATAATTATACACTATACCAACGAAATAACTGCCCAGCAGATCCTACTGAGCTTTAAAAATTTACAGGACCATGAACGTGTAGGCCTACATAAGCAATTGACAAGGACATTTAGAATTTGAGTTCAATACAAAACACATCCTTTTTCACACAAATACGGGACAAATCCGTAGGTACGGTTGGCAACTACTGTAAGCTATGCATAGCAAAGGTGTATATGGCTATCACTTCACGGTGGCTGAGCCAACCCCTACCAACCCCCATTTTATTTTAAAAAAGATGTTTTTTATTTTTTACATTTCAATTATTTTATTTCTGTTCATTCATCCTCCGCTCTCAAAAATAGTTCTAAGCTTAGTTTTGCGTCTACTATTCTAACAGTTAATCAATGGATTGGAAGTTCTCTCAAAGAAAAATATGTCATCAATGGTATATCGTGAATATCCCCATAGCGATGCATAGAATGCGTCTTGTCAAATGAGAAATTGCGAAATAGTTTCACTGAACCTAATTCTTGCATAATGTACTTAAACCGAAGGATTTTGAATTGTGTTACCAAGGCTCGTATTGCTCTAGAGACCAGGCGTGGATAACGTTTTCACAAAAAATAATTTACTAAAGTAAATAATGATGAAATAGCCTAATGGAAGCAGTCAGTATGTGTGAGAAGTAGAAAATAAGGATGTAATGCAAGTCAGTAAAGTGAGAAGCAAAAACAAATGTGCCGCGTGCTGGAAAGGAAGGGAGGGAACCCCAAACCCCTCCGAAGCAGCACCTTTTATGCACCAGATGAATCACAAGACCACGGACACCTGCATCACCACTCCCACCTGCAACACAGACAAAACAGAGAAAGGGAAACAGCCCAACAGGAGGCAGTGACGGGAAGGCCCATAACAATTGCTATAGGTAATGTTACAAAAATGTAATAAACTAACAGTCCTCAATTTTACTTTGTACTGTCTTTAAATGTTCTTTTAATAGCATATGTACCTTACATTAATTTGATATAAGCACTGTAGAGCTTTGCAATCAGTATCTTGGGAATTTTCCACCACTTTGCAACCTTATAGTCAGTGATAAAACTGGTTCAGCAGCAGGTTCCAGCTTTAACACCATGCAAATTCTTATTTTAATTTTCCAAGGTCTCCTCACTCCTCAATGTTGCAATTATACTATGCACATTATTTTGTGGCAGTCAATGATTGTAGTAGTAGCCTATGGCCTAAAGCTAGCAGACATTTTTGGGAAATAGGAATCTTATCTAATAGCCCTACATAGCCCTATACATTGGCCTAAATACATAGTGTACATAGGCCTACTGGACTCAGTAGCCTAATGGCCCCTATGTTTTACTATTCCATAGGCCTACTTTGTACCCTACTTTGACAGGATAAGTCAGATGATAAGTGATGCATATTCATAGCAACATCTGTTTATTTTTAAAATAACAAGTTTGGCTAATTTCAATTGTTTTAATTCATTTTTTATGTGACAAAAGAGTTATGCTGAGCTTTAATAAAAAAAAATATATAATATATAAAAATAATATATATATATATACATAATACAATTATATTTTTAAATTATATTTAATTATAATTTTTCTGCATTAATAATAAAAAAATCGAATTGTATCATATTGTATTGCGAGTTGATCATATCACACTGTTCCATCTATCTAGTAAACTACAACATGCTCTGATGCCAGAGGCATTTTGATATGGGTCCCTTTGGGCAGGCCCAATCCTCCTTGATGTGGGGCAGGTTCACAGGCTAAGGCTAAACTGATAGAACTGCACCAGACTGAAATGGGAAAGGCCAACATTAGCCTATAAAATCTGTATGATAGATCTAGCCATCTTTGTAAAGGCTTACATAGCCTACTCAGAAATAACCATATTCATACTGTATGGGATCACTGTATGGTGGTTGACATTTGATCAGACAGCATTAACATAATTTTTTTCAATTCTGTTTTTATAAATAAATTTAAATCTGTTGGCCAACTATCTACAAAAGTGAGAGTGCTGCTGGCCAGAATTTTGAGTTTGATGATTTTAAAATGTGATTTAGGAAAATCATTTGTATTGCATAACAAAGCATCAATGGCTCAACATAGTGTGAGAATCTAAACTGAATGGATCCATTCTAGGTTAGGAAAAGTTGTACATGACTAATGTCAAAATTGTTTCAAATATTTTGTTTGACTGATAACTTTAACTTGCTGACAGACTGCTTAGCTCCGAGTAATTTATACAAAATTTTGTTTCAGTGCTTATGAAAAACATTCTTTTGGATTCAAGACAGGATTAAGCATTATTTTTTCCCTTTTCCTTCGACACATTTGCAAAGTCGAAAGTTTTTTCATCTCCTCCTTTTTTTCGAGCTGTAGCCAACCAATGTCTAGCATGAACATTTTTCCTGGGCAACTTTACGGTCGTGCCTCCACGGAGCATATTCCGCGTATTATTTGATGCATTGTAGCTAGCTAGAGTCAGGCGCTGCGAATTGGGAACCTGCCCTTGCATGATGGCGGATGAACGTTTTTACAGGACAGACCATTACATACACCCTGCGAGAAGGGAAACAGTGCCCAGAGAGGCGTGTTGTGTCTATCCCGCTTGAAGTGAAGCACCCGGAGACGTTCCGGAAGAACACAAGGTTGCGGGCAAATTCATTGAGAGAATTTTGAAATCCAAATGTTCCTTCACTGCCGACAGCGCCGTCACCCCAAGGTTTAAGGAGGAGGTTTCGAGGATCCAGCGACACAACCCGAATGAGCCGCATCATTTTGGGAGGGAACGACACACGGTACTTGGGTTTGACTGATTTTTAGAAATCTCAAATTTAGAAATTTCCACTGGCCACTCTCTCACGTAATTAGCCGAACTGTTTGTTTCGAAACGAATTCATGTACGCTTGCACTAGGCTAATTCAGTGTGATTCGTAGGCATCAAGGGAAATGTTATAACCTGCACCGAAAGCTAATCTGTTGAATTTTTAAAAGACTGATTAGTTTAAGTTTCAGTACGGATTTGTAGTTTGTTTTGCATGCTACCGAGTGCTCGCTGTATTCCCCACTGTCATGTAATGCTGCCTGTGAATTGAAGTTGAATGTTCAGAGAAATGTTCGGGACGGAAAAAAACATGAAGGGTAGGGAAAGAATCTGAAAACACAAAACCCACCGCAGCCATGTTTGGAGAATTTTCTCAGAATTTCTGACCAATTCGGTTTTTGAAACACCCAAGTGTTTAGTATTAGCATATTATCACGGAAATGTGCTAACTGGTTGAGAATACTGTTACAGTTTTGTCGTTTGCCTGTCAACGTCTATATTTTTTGGACAAATTGTGGACAGCACGTCTCCTAGTTCGCCTTAGTTTTGAACTTGGCGCCACCTGTCGGCGGATATTTTTCAAAATTAAAAAAAAAAAAATTACAATTAATTTGATTGTGCATTTAATTTAAATTTGACAATGTAGCCTGCAATGATTTACAAGTGCGCCAGTTTTCTTTACAAACTTATCAATATCATTTTATTCACTCATCAGTTCAAGTGTGTACTATGCTCTCTCACTCTCTCTCATTCTGTTGTGCATACATGTGTGTGTATGTGTTTGTGTTTAGATGAGAGGGGTAAAGAGAACTAGATCAAGATGTTTGTTTTGTTGTCATTGTTGATGCTAATGTAGACAGTAATGATGGCCTGTTTAAATTAGAATTAGAGGGTATTTTCTATATCATATAAGGTTGTAAGCACAATACATGCAGTTATTTTGATTATAAATATCTCTGCAGTCATGTGGGGGTCTTTATGGAAAGTATGATGTATTCCTTGCTCAGAACTTGATCAGTAGACTATTCCTCTGTGGAGCCATTTATTCCTGCCCAAACCCATCTACAGATAAAATAATCAGTCTGAGCTTGCTGCATTCTGTACCTTTTTGTCAGACTAGGAAAGACACATTTAAGCTTTTTTTTTTTTTTTTGCTGTTGCTGCATATAGGCCTAATTAGGCTGTTTTTGCCCCAGCCTTTGCTGGAATCTAGTTGGTGACCTAATTCTAGATTCCATTTAGTTTTCTTTAGGATTCTTGAGAAATTTACAAACACTCATACATAGTATCTGGGCATGTGACCAAGTTCTGTTCCAAATTTCCCTTAAGAACCCGGAACGGTACAGTGAATGTCATTTTTATTTTTGTTCCTCCATCTGTTTTATGTCTGTGTGTTCAGTTTTGAGGAAGTGAAGACAATGTGCAGATGCAGGCCGACATTTTCCAAAATGAGATGCTGGCAAAAACCTCTTTTGTGCTGAATCTCAAAACAAAAAAATGAAAATGCACTGACCAAACACAATATGAAGGCTTACCCATATATGCAGTGGGAAGCCTTTTTTGTGTTCATCAGCAGATCCTGTGAAGGGAAGGGGGTGGGGGGAAACAACAATCCTAGGTGATTTTACTGTTGTTTACATTAATCTTGTAGTCACACAAAACAATTTCCCGTTTCTGTTGGGGGAAGGCTGCATTTTTGTTTTCAGTCAGCAATCCGATCTGGCAAAGCCTGCTGTCATTTCAGCATTGACCTTTTGCATCTGCTCAGATTTCAAAGGTTGGTTTCAAATTTGTCTCTGCTGCAGTCAAATATGAATTTGAACTCTGACCTCTGCTGGTTTCAATCCTGGCTGGCAAACATGCTGCAGATATTGGAAAATTAAATCAAAACAAGAATGATTTTTATATAGGCTATGTGGAGGAAAGAGATTGGAATGGGGAAAAACAACATATAAATGCAGAGAGCAGACAGCAGATGTGGGGAAGATTGCACTGCGTGATGTATTTTTATAGGACATATTTATATTGCCTGTGACTGTTTATTTCTGCAGCTTGGCATTTTGAAAATTGTCAGGAGAGATAAAGGTATATCGCCTCAAATCATTCACGGCTGTGAGCAACGTTTCTTTTTTTTGTGCATGAAGAGAGGAGAGAAGTGTAGGCTCAGGTATGATGTTGCATAAAGTTACCGCCATTTTGTTTTCCTAGTAAATGATTAACTAGAATTGCCTGCCGTCGGAAAGGAGCCATTTCAGTTAAAATTGTTTCTGTCGAAGGAAGGCAGCCAGGAAGGCTCCTGTTTTAATAAACACTGTGCTGAATTTAGACTCTTCCTGACATTTCATTTTTGCCCACAGTGACGCGCAAAATTGCTTCTCTCTTTTTTTTAAAGACATATTAATGTAAATTTATGACTTGCTGTGGAAAATGTTTCTGCCTTAAAGGAGAGAACACAAAATGGTGGAGTCAGTGACAAAGTGAGGAATTCAGTGTGCACAGCTCTGTAAATAGATGCCCATTTGTGTTGCATTCTCTGCTGTTCCAGAAGAATAGTCATTGTTTGTAATGTGGTTGCAAAATTAGGCCTCAGTTGTGAATTGCTACATGCTCTAGGGAGAAAAAAAAAAAAAAAAAACAAAGAAAGGAAAAATTGTGTAATTTTTGTTGTTCATTTCTGCTGCAAAGCAGTTTGAATTGTGTAATCCTCTGCGTAGGAAATTAGGCGGTGAAATTGGCACCGAATTTGAAAGCTTGACACTGACCGAATGGTGTATGCCCATGCTGAAAGAACCAGATCCCGAAGTTGTAGGACTGTTCCCTAGAGAACCGTGCTGAAGAAAAGAGTAGCTAAAAATACTGCCTTCATCCTCCCAGTGCTATCCAAGTCAAACACAAAACCTTTTTTTTTTTTTTAAAGTTAAGATTTTGACCATGAATGTTATTATGCTCAAGGACACTGTTTACATAAAATGCACCACCACGTTCAGGGTGTTTTTACAGTTTACTTTTTTTTTCTGTAGAGCAGGCAAAATGGGGCTAGCATATTCTCTCATTTTGAGACTTCCAGTGAAAGTACTGTTGGTGTCTCTGTTGGAGACAGTCTGCTATCTCCTCGTATAAGCGAAAAACACTTAAAGCTTTCAGTGGAAATTTCTGCCCCCCCTCCCCACTACCACCACCTTGTCCATAAATTCTTGAAACTTTCCGTGAAGCAATGAGTGTAAATTTCTGCTGTAAACTTCCACCACTCCCTGCCTTGGGCTAGTGTAGCATGAGGTTGAGTGGCTAATTTTAACCCATCACACTCGCTCTTCCAGATCTCTCCCTCTCCTTCCCTCGCTGGCTCTGGCTCTCTGGGAGGGCAGTGGAATTGGACTCAGAGAGGCTCTGACCAGACCCTAGACCCCTCCGGGCTCCGACGACGGAGAGGTAGGCCTCTTCACCGCCCTCTCAAATAACACCCAGCCGAAAGCCTGGAGTCAGGCCTAGATTTCATTTCCTTTTTTATTAAGGGGAGAAGAGGAGAAAAGAACATGACGTCACCCCATGCAGCAACTTAATGTCTGTTGTGCTTTAATAGGAAACCACAACTGTCTTATCTCAAGCCCTTTTTGAAATTAACTTCCGTCTCGAGTCACCTCCTGTGTGCGCGTGTGTGTAAATGACCCTGCTTGACCCTGCTAGTATCCTAGTATTGTATGGATGTGTTGGTGTAAGTCACGCTTACTTCTCTGCACTTTGCTGCTCTGCGATTTCTGGCATTATATTAATTTTTCTGTTTAAGTGTGTGTGTGTGTGTGTGTGTGTGTGTGTGTGTGTGTGAGAGACTTGGAGGGGGGCCTTGCTGTTCTGTGTTTCCCCTGACATCATGTGTGTAGATGCACATGGTGTTTGTATATCATGCTGAGAATGGAATGCTGGGAATCACTCTGATTTGCTAATAAGAGACCCTCAGAAGTTCATCATGTTATAATTCACCCACAAAGCTTAGCCTAACACCCCTTCCCACCACCTACTTACATGTCCCTATCTAATTTCTTTCTTTCTTCCTTCCTTTCTTTCTGCATTTCTTTCTTTCTTCCTTTTTGCCTTTCTTTCTTTCTTTCTTTATGCCTTTCATTCTTTCTACCATTACACCTTCCCACTACACTGCCTATCCCTTGCTATGTATGTTGATAATGGTCTATGATGGATGTTTCATGAAAAGCTCTGAAATATTTTTCAGATGTGGCGATATGGCCTTAGAAATGTAATAAAAGGGAAAAGAGTAGATGCAGTACTTGCACATGTTTTCCAGTGTGTTTGTTCTGTGTTGGGCTACTAGTAGGGGCCTTTTTGGTCTGTCTTTCTCTGGTGATATGAAATCAAACCTTTGTTGGTTTCATGAATTTATGCATGAACTGAAAGAATTGCTGTTGAAAACAGATGCCGAAATATCCTCCCTCCCTACCCCCTGCCCTCAACTACCCAATACCCTTGGTTTTTACAGCAGCCTCTGAAAAGTTGAGGCTCTCTAAAAATGAAAATATGCAGTTCAAGGTAATTTATATGAATATTGTGTGTGTGTGTGTGTGTGTGTATGTGTCTGTATGTCTGTCTCTGTGTTTGTGCTGGCATTGTTAGAGAGAAGAGAAGTCTGCCTTTAGTTTAATGGATCTATACATCACAATAGGGCAGGTCTACTAGCCTGCTCTTGCTGCATAGCAATTTTGATTTTCATCAAAAATTTAATCTGGCAGTGTTCAAGGGCTTAGCGGCAGGCCGGATGCTGCCCTGAATTTCTAATTTTAGTCCGCTCTTTTAGGATTTATATTTGTATAATTCAAGTCTGAGTTTCATTTCAATACACCCCCCCCCTCCTTTATTAAAATTTAATTCACATTTGCATATAAATTGAAAAAGGTTTTATGGAGATTGCTATGCATTTGGATTGGAATTTTTAAGACATGACATTTTTTTTTCTCAGTTTTCAAACCACTCTGGATAATGGAAGTGGAGGAAAAAAAAGAAAACGGATTTTTGTTTCCTCTGGGATGTATATTTTTGCATTATTGCTACCAATATTTTCCAAAAGCAATCATAGTGATGTAGATGGAAGGGGAGAGGGGGAGGGGTGGGTAGTAATGTGGAGGCTGTTATTGAGAATGGGAAGGTCTATAATCACTTTAAGCTTTGTGGTGGAATGTTATAATAATAGGGCCTCATTTGTTATTGAAATGTTGTTTGCAAAAGTAATTTCCATGACTTATCCTGTATCTTATGTGCATTATACAAGACCAAAGACCAAGACCAAGTTTAGAGCCTACATTGTCAGGTCATGTGTGCAGTTGCCCTAGAATGCCTCAGGATCATAAGGAATTGAAGGGACATGTGCACATTAAAGACAAACATGTATTCATTCATTGATCAATGAAAGTTTAACTTGTTAGATTTCCCATTTGTTTCCAAAATTGCACATAATGCAGTTAATGTTGTATTGTCACATTTTTGCCATGATAAAATGGAATCATCTCTCTGTGTGTTGTGAAGAAAAAATTGAGACATTTTTCATTTTCAGTTTATCAGTAATATTTATTTATTTGTTTGTTTATTTATTTATTTATGCTGCTGCTAAAACATTCTTTGTGGTGGCAGGGATCCAATCTCTTTGCGTAATTGAAGTGTGTAGCAAATTATGTGCAGCCTTGACGCCATTAACAGCCTGCTAAAATTTAACCGTGTCGGCACATGCAAATTCAGTGTGATTTATCTCACTGCTGAAGTTTCATAATTTATTCTCCGGAGACTCAATGGAGATGAATTTCATCAGCTTTTCACCAAAGGTTCCTAGTCTTGTCATGTCCATCTTGCTCAATGGATTCAATGCCTTCTTCCCTTTTCTCCTCTTTATTTTCCTGGTAGAAGATGATTTACTTCTTTATGTTGGACTAGCATGAAGTCAAATCAGTGGGTTCAATAAATTCTCATTTTCACATTGATTGATTTCTTTCATCTCTTTTTGAAATTGGGAAAGGAGAGAGGGAGGCAGATATCTGTTGCCCTTAGGCTATTCTGTCTTTTATTGGCGTCCAACCCGTGCAGCTGGTGAAAATCGAATTGTAAGACGGATATTTCCAGTCCTGAAAGATGATTGGTTCAGTCCTTTTTGAAGCCTTTGTCGTTAAATGCTCGGATAATAAAGTCACACGTGACCACATATCAATTTTGATTTAATATCGCAGGAACTGCTGGCTTTTGTGGTTGTGTTGCTAGGCAACTGTAGGCTATGCCACATTGGTTTGTTTGTAAATAGCTTTTATTGAAAAGCATAAATGCACATATTGATTGGACAGTGGTCTAATGCATTATGTTGCAGTTGAAAATTGTTGTAAATGTGCAAATATGCAAGAATGTTGGTGCTTTATTTTAGCACTGTACCACTGCTGTGCCATAGTATAGATTCTGTCTGCCTTGTTTTTGATTTTGCTACCATACCGTACTACAGAAGTGCATACAGGCCAGTTTGCTTTAATGCCATAAATGAGTGCGTCTTTTCTCGTCAAGTATCGATCAAAAGTATTTTCCCTAGTTGTAGGCACTATACTTTTGAGAGTAGACTGACTTGGATATGTTTTTTTTTTTTTTGATAAATAGGATCAGATGAAGTAAATTGCAATTTAATAGGTCTAACTTACAGTAAGTCTTAAATTGATCTGAATCACATGGGTTATGCTGCTTTTTGAGGTATATGAACCAATAGGCTAGCTCTGCATTTCTCCACAGCAAATCGTACCTACAGTATTGGTAATATGTTGATCTACTACTCAAGTTGATCTAAAAGAGACATACTGTTACATGATTGATTTGCATCGTTAAATTTGACATTGGTATTTTCACCTAAGATGTTACATGAATGATATGCATTGTTAAATTTTACATACAAACGTCAGTTTAGCTTGGCAGTGGGAGTTCTGTTTGGTTTCACCATACATTGCATTGTATTAGTTAGAAGCTTTACAGAGGTCTTTTTGGTGTATTTAAAAGCTAATGACCACGCCTGCACACATTTTAGCCAAATGTTGTGTGATTTATAGAACTATGAAATTGTGTTTCACATTGTGTCCTGCTCACATTGAGTTAATTTGGGAGGACTGTAATCGTGTTAGAGAGAGAGAGAGGGCTTTCACAGGATGAGTACAAGGCTAAATTAAGCTGATTCAAGCCAAACCAAACCAAATTCTGTTTCTGAGAAACTCTGAACCCCTTTGACTGTCTGAGCTCTTATATCAGCCTTGGACTCTGCCAAATGTGCCACAGGCTAGTTTAGTTTCTCAACCAACAAAACTATTTGTTCCTGTATGTAGATAGCCTGTATGTAGAATTAGGCCTGAGTGTGAATGATGACCTCTCCTACCTCTGTACTGTACAGTATGTTGCATTCTTCAGAGACTGACTAAGTTAGGCTAAAGATAAGCTCCGCTCCTGAACACCTGAGACTGAACACAGGGGCTCTTTTTTTTCACTTTCCATTGAAAGCCTCTTTGTGTATGTGTGTGTGTGTTGCTTCAAAACTCTGTTTTCATAAAGGATGTGTGAAGTGTGATCCTTTTTTGACAGAACATCAGAAATGTACACATACATTATACATTGGGCACGCACACACATACTGGCACACGCACACACACTCTCACACTCTGACAGACTCCCTGTCTTTAGGTGTTTCACACTGTTACTCACCCATTAGGTAAGTCACAAGCCTGTGTAGTAAATTTAGCCTATTTTTCTGCAACAGTAGCCTCCAGAGTTCTGTCCCCCTCCCCACCTCACTTCTTTCTTCAGTCAACTCTGAATTGCCTTGTACAAATTATCACAATATACCCACCTTCATCTCTTGGTGTAAGATTTTTCATGCAACACACAAACTCAAAAATTAGCAAGAAATGGAAGCCTGAAGAAAATATCATGTATATATAAGGTAGCATGCTAAACGGCTAGATCTACCCCACCACTATTGATTCAGTGTAGCAAGGCGAAAAGCTTGGAAAGGATGCACTGGTTTAAATCATGCTATATTCGATCACATCAGTGATGCTACAGTACATGTTGCCCCCTCCTGGGATATAACCTTTTGGTTAAGACCATCTCCTGCAAAGGCAGAGGAGTAATTATTGAGAAAATGTACCTACAGTAGGTGTTTCTGGATCCGAATGTTTTTAGACTAGAAAGGCACTCGGAGAGCACAGATCTACGCCAAGGCAATATGGATCACTGACCTGATGGTGGTATGGATCACCACCAAAATTGAATCATCTGTTCTTTGTCCTAATATGCACGTTGTCCGAAAATTTCATCCAAATCTGTGCAGTACTTGCAGTTATCTTGATAACAGACAGACAGACAGATAGACAAATGCAACCGAAAACATAACCTTCTTGGCGGAGGTAAATACAGTGCAGTGAAAAAGTATTTGCCCCCTTCCTGATTTCTGTGTTTTTTGCATATTTATCACTCACTAAGGTTTCAGATCATCAAACCAATTTTAATATCACACAGAGACAACCCAAGGAAATATAAAATGCAGTTTTTAAATG